>CM074822.1:961972-985189 GCA_037447605.1 Zygnema circumcarinatum
TCCCCCTCCCCCCTTCCATTTTCCCAAGGCCCTCCCCCTCACCTCCGCCTTCCGCGCCTCTTCCTCCCCCGCGCCTCCTCCGAATGTCCTCGTAGCGGGGGGGCCGGGGGAAGGAACTCGCGGTCGACATTCCGGTCACCGTCTGTGACAGAGACTAACTGGAGTCGTACAAGTCCGTACATTTGTACGCTGACGGACGGCGAAAGTTCAGAGGAAAGGACAGCCGCCCGCCACGGTGGTTTGGTCGGTGGCAGGACACAGGGCCGGCACTAACCGTTAAACTAATCTTGTCAGGACTAGTCAGACGCTGTACGAATCCTTTGACTATTTTGGATTTTATTAAGGATAATGATAACCCCTCTCCCCATTTTGAAAATCCCGTTCCCCTGAATTTTTTTGAGAGACAAAAATATGTTAGGGCCTGCCCGAATCCGCTCGGAGCGGAAGATCCGTCCGGCTCGCAAGTGCGAGGGTGTACGTCCTTCACACGTGCGCTACGTATCCTCCGTTGATTTTATCGCAGATCGCACCACGCAGCCGTTCGATCTGCAGTCGTGCTCGGTCCCAGCGAATGGCACGCGCCCACGTGTCCCAGTGTGACGATCGGACGGTAAGTTCAAATAAAAATGGACGACACGCGGCGGCGCCTTGACGCGTCCGTATGGATATTGTACTGTAGCCGAATCCGGTCTGTACAGACTTCGTACGGTCACAGCTCGAGGAAAGGCGAAATACTGTTTAACATTGAGGGCCTAAACCAATCACAATTTGCTACGTCATAAAAAGACATGTGGCAGATGTTGATTGGCTGCAACTTTTCCGCAGGCTGGCCGGTCAGCTTATAGTTTTGCGGAGATCTCGGGCCGAGGACGCTCGCACTCGCACGTGCGAGCCGGACGGATCTTCCGCTCCGAGCGGATTCGGGCAGGCCCTAACATATTTTTGTCGCTCAAAAGAAATTCAGGGGCAGGGGATATCCAAAATGGGGGGAGGAGTTATCATTCTCCATTATCAACGGGAGAAACTAATGTTACGTTAATAGGACAAGAAAAAGATCTTCAGATCTGGAATAGACACGTATCAGATCCAGTGTACGATTTCTTGGCTTTGTAAGATACAAATTTTTCGTGAAGTACAATTAATTTAGGACCTCGAATCGTCCAAGGCATGTGACGACAAATCTGAAAGGTACAAACTGTTTGGAGACAGGCAGGTAATTGTACGAACACCCATTCTATGTACAGTACTCGATTACCCGTAATTGCTTACTGTAACAGGTTGCAGTGCTACGGGAAGAGTGACGTCACTCTCCTGTAAATTGTAGAAAAAGGCCGTACAATAGCCTATCTTACCGTACGGTACGGTAACATACGGATCGGATTTACCACTGATTTGGGGTTAGGCATGACAAAAAAATAAGTCCGTATGGGACTTTTGGATTTTTATATTTCAGAATTAGAACGTTCTAATATCTAAAAGTTTCAGAGTTTTATAACATTTTTAGAACGACCGTACGACCGTTGACATTGAACGAAAAGTACGGTCGACGAATTGGCGCAGCCAGTGTTGCCGTATGACCGTACACTCATACTTCTGTACGGCCAGTCAAAAAGTGTTTTATAAAACGGCCTGACTTTTAGAATCGTTGATTGGAAGTTTGCTACACCACTGCGTTATAATTTCCATGAGGTACGAGACATAGACCAGTAAGGCTTTGCCACATAAGCACTTTTGCCACGTGGTTAGCAATAAGTGGTTAGAACATTATTCGGACATTCAATTCTATAAAAACGTAGAACGTATATTTCGTAGTTTTCCGCTCTTAGCTTCTACTTTTTGCGTTTAGGTCCTTTGCGACCAGTTCCTCGTGGTTCCACATGCTGCTTTTGTTCATGTACATATGATGGCCTCGCCATCGTGAGTTCAATGCCATTTTCTCCCTTTTCAGAGAGAAAAAGGTAAGGAAGTGGCATTGATATCACGATGGCGATGATGCCATCAAATGTACATTGCCAAAATCAGCATGATGGGGAACCACGAGGAACTAATTGGTCGCAAAGGAGAGAAACATTTGTCTCGAAACTACTACTGTACTCTTGTACTATGCGGAAAATTTACGTACTGTACTGTAGTTTGAAATGTACTTTCCCTAGTTCCATGTTCAAGATTCACAAGCCCTACAAGAAATTAAACTATGACGGGCACATAGAACCGCACGTAGAAAGCGTATTGACATGGACCCCTCGAACAGACAAAAGTTACAAAGTTTTTTAGACAACATCCCCCGTTAAAGTAAACATGTATTCTCCCAGAGCTCGTAGTAAAGTAAATTCCTTCTATTTTACGCCTGATCCCCGTACTTAATCAAGAAATATACAGCGGAGGCTGCTGGGCATGCGATACTATAGTCAATGCTGTACAACTCAAACGGACGAGAGCAACTCCTGCAGAACGAGTCAGAAATGAATAGCCCTACGCTGAAACTTTAGGGTTCCTCACTCACTTAACGTGCTGACATAACCTAATCCCCTTGAGGGTCAACTGCCCCAGCATCAAAGTACGCCCTAATGAACTTTCTGACAAGCAAAGCTACAATGGCTACAACTAAAGCAACAGCGAGCTGAGTGAGATACCCATCTTCTGCAGAGTTCTGACTCTTCTTAGGAGCCACTGTCACCATATTGGGAGACTGTACGGACCGAGGCTCAGCACTATCAGTCGCAGGACTGCATGCAGCTGCTTCATATCTCCCTTCACAATGGGTTGTAGCTTCGTTCACTTGAGCTTGAGAGGAGCTGCTCGGCCCTGAGGTTTGGGAGGGAAGGCGGGAGAGGCCGGTGGTAGAGGGTGGGAGAGAGGGAGGGCTGCTAGACGACCCAATTGTAGCATTTGCTGGGTGGGCTCCCAAGGCAATAGCGAGAGGGTCTACGGATCCATTGGTTTCAATGTTGGGATTGTAATGATCATGCTCTTGACTGTCTGACTCACAATTCTTTTCTTCAGCATTTTCCTCTGAAACGGACTCTGTTCTTAAGGGTGGCACTGGAGGAGCAGTGAGCAGCATTTGCTCATGAATCTGCACAAGAACACTGAAAAGGAATCATTTCTTATCCGACCTATTTTGAGCGAACAAAGCAGGCAGAGAGTGGCGAGAGGGAAGGAGAGAGCGGGAGAGGGAGGGGGAGGGGAAGGGGTGGGCGAGAGAGCGGGGAGCAGAAAGAGGGGAAAGGGAGGGAGGACGAAAGAGGGAGAGGGTGTGGAAGAGAGAAAGAGGGGACAAAGTGACAGTCTGTAGTGAAGGGCAGCACAGGTGGGCAGGTCGTCCAAAAGGAAATTGCATTGACATATACTACTACTAATCGTGAGGAAGGGAGAAACAAGAGCTGACCTGGTTTATAACCTGCTGACGGTTGCCGCTGCCAAACTTCGGAGGTGCTTCGCGGGACTTGATTGCCAAAGCTCTCCGTTCTTCCTTTGTGTAGTCGAGTGATCCTAATGCCCCATCAGGCTTTGTGGGAAGGAATGCAATTAGAGCGACTAGAGCAGTACGCACTGCATAGAGGAGTAAATTTATGTCAGGAACTACAGAAAGCACTCAATATGCTCAAACATCGTTCCGTGTGGACCCCATCATAAAAAATAAAAAAAAGATGGGGGCACCTTCAGAGGTGTAAGGATATCTGGAATGCCATCAGGCGACACTCTACAATTGAATTTCACGGATGAATAAAAGTAAGATTAATGAGAAAGAGGCACTCACCGCTCCAGGAAGGCTGCCAGTGCTCTGGATGGTGCTGAGAAATGCTGAGACAGATTTTCGTTAATACTTCAAATCGTCCACTTGGCTGCATTAAACAAGGAGATTGTTCAGCATCCATGTGAAGGTGATTAGCCACTGATCCATATGCACATATCTTTCAAAAAAGGATGACGACTTTTGAGCCGGATTTAAATGCACACTAAAAAACCAAGTTGTTTGAGAATGAATAGAAGACGAAGAGGCATTGAATGTGAAAACTTACTGTGAGCAGCATGAAGGCAGGCGGCTTGAATGGATATTCAGCAGGGAGAATAATCCGGCCATGATAAATTCCGCCTTCAAACTCTGTATCTTGAGGGCCGTGAATTGCGAACTGCCACTCAAATATGTCTTCCTGTACCGCTAAAATTGTACACGTAAGTTGCCCCTCTTTACCAAGATAAAGGAAGAATATGCACAGCTAGACAGTCTATATCCGATGCCATGTCATGAATACATGAATAAATTGATACATACATGAATATTGATAGTGAAGTTTGGAAATCCTAACGCTTCACAATAACCTGAAAATTTAGAAGCTTATACCGACAGAAACAACTCAGCAAGAAGAATGTAATACACGGTTGTAGCGGGTTGCAATACACGGTACATGCGTGATATGATAGAGTCGGAAAAGGAACGATATGTGCGGTGCAGTTCACATGTTACAGACAGACGGACAGACAGACAGACAGACAGACAGACAGACAGACAGACAGACAGACAGACAGACAGACAGACAGACAGACAGACAGACAGACAGACAGACAGACGACTGAAGAGGTACGGCAATCGTAGAACATGAATCAAACAGTTACACGTGCTTATGCTGCAGGGGAGATTAGGTAGGAGGGAAGAGAGAGAGAGAGAGAGAGAGAGAGAGAGAGAGAGAGAGAGAGAGAGAGAGAGAGAGAGAGAGAGAGAGAGAGAGAGAGAGAGAGAGAGAGAGAGAGAAAGCCTGCTCTCTATATGTTTGTCTCGTCATTTACAGCTGTACCATAGGCCGTCGAATGCAAAGAGCAGCTAAATTCTTGCAGATAACGTTCTAGAAAGTGGAGTCATAGATGAAGATGATGTATCTTATGCATGCATGCATGGCTCACCTCTATGGGCATGCTCATGTACTCCTTGCTCGGATCCCTCTGCATCTCCTTCACCTCCTGCAGAATCCGCTTCACCGCGGGATTCTTCAAATTGAATTGCTTCTTTTCCGCCATGTTTTCAATCGGATGGACAGAAAGAATATAAGCCTGCTCTTGAAGCGCTAAAAAGAAAGAAAATCTCAAAGCCTTCAGCCTTTTTCAGC
The DNA here is from genome assembly GCA_037447605.1 of Zygnema circumcarinatum. Lineage (NCBI taxonomy): Eukaryota > Viridiplantae > Streptophyta > Zygnematophyceae > Zygnematales > Zygnemataceae > Zygnema > Zygnema circumcarinatum. The sequence goes on from CM074822.1 coordinate 967,078, forward strand.
GCTCTCCTCTCCCTCTCCTCTCGCCTGCTCTCTCTTGCTGCTCTCCAACCATAATCAGGAGTCTCCATCCGTTCAACAGTTTTAGTTTAACAGGAGTTATGATTTCCATGCGAAATCCGTTGCACAAATAAGTCAACGAAATGATCATTAACACGCCACGTAAGCACATTACGACTTCTGACAGTACAATCGAAGAATAGTTACCGTCCGATCATCGATTGAACATCTGAACCGTCCGTTGAAAAAACTAAGTTTTTCATGGCAAACCAAAAAACAAAATTTCCAGCAAAAAATGGAGCTGTAGAGGCATTTCTAGCCGTCCGATCATCCCTGAGAAGGCATCGCAGCCGTCGATCATGCCACGTCATGCACGCCCAGCCAATCAGAGACGGGGATCGACGTGTCTGCCGTTTTTCCAGCGTTTTGGGAAAGCAGCCACCAGTAGGGATGCAGTTTTTCGAAGCGGTTTTTCGGTCTTTGGTTTTTCGTGGTGGGCTATGGCGACATAGGGCCGCATGGGGGCGAATGGTACGCGAGAGGGAGGGAGAGGGACAGGAGGGAGAGGGCGAGAGAGTGGGAGAGAGGGTATAAGGGGGTGACGGAGAGGAAGAGAGTGAGAGTGGGGGAGAGAGAGTTGAGAGAGAGTGTGGGAGAGAGGGAGAGAGGGAGAGAGGGAATGAGAGACGGAAAGAAAGAGAGAGTGGGAGGGAGAGGGAGAGGGAGAGAGAAAAGTGGGAGAGAGGAACGGAGAGAGGGACGGAGAGAGAGGGAGAGAGTGAACGAGAGAGAGACGGGGAGAAAGGGAGAGAGAGACGGAGGGGGAAAGAGCGTGAGAGAGAGACGAAGTAAGGGAGAGAGAGACGGAGTGAGAGGGAGAATGAGAGAGACGGAGAAAAAGGGAGAGAGAGAGTTATAGAGAGACGGAAAGAAAGGGAGAGAGTGGGAGAGAGACGGAAAGAAAGGGAGAAAAAGAGAGACGGAAAGGGAGGGAGGGAGAGAGCGAGAAAGATGGGGAGGTGGGGCATGTTTTGCTCTGATTGCTCATCCATAATATTACGTTGGGTGTGATGTCAACATCATCCAGAGATGATGCTGATAGCGGCAAACACACACTCTACATAACCTCAAAATGATGTTCATTTCACATCCCCAAACAAATTGCACACTGATTCATGTCACCAATCAAATCACAAAAGTTCCATTACAAAGACCAATACAACCTTAGTTTGGTCACGAAAAAAGCCAAAAAGCCTCAAAACTCCCCACTAGAATCTACCTCCAAAAGTCATTTACCAAAACCATATAGTTAGACAACCCCATTGACCAATTGTAGACTTATTAGTGCACAGCCTCACGGATAGGTCCACACTTCATAGCTTCCTACTCTGTATACCCAAACCCTCCTGCTCGCCATTACGGAACGGCGAAAGGAACGGCGGCAGCTATGGATCCTACTGCTGGCAATTCACCTGAAAATTCTCACACACTCGCAGAGTCGACAAGTTCTTTTACAAACACTGTAGTGAAAACAAATTATATACAAAAAAATATATGTATATGGCATCCTCCAGCCGCTTCAGTCTTCTTCAGTCGAACGTCTCCTCGTCCCAATTCCGATTTCCCAATCAATTCCAATGGAGCAGAGACCGTCCTCCAAAACTACGAACCCTAAAAAGCCCCAAATCAGCCACTGACTGCTCCATTCTCTTACATTCACTCGTCCTTAGTCTCCACGTCCCCATTTTCGTCCTTTGCGTCGAAATCCCCCGCAAGAAACGCCGATAGCATTACCGACATGTTTGAAATGATAGATCCAATCATGTACCACACAATTGCTGCAAAAAGGACCTGTCCCGTGCCGCCACTTGTCACCCAGGGAGGCAACGGTCCAGCAATATCTGGAGCCGATTGGGCCACATTTTCACCCGCAGTCAACCCTACAATCATGGCTGCTCCTGCAGCTGCCATCACGGGAATGCTCGCAAAGAAGCTATCCAACAAAGAGACTCTCTCCTTCTTCAGATTTGTCTTCTCTGTCGTCATGTTTGCTGACTTTGCACGGAACCGGCGAGAGCTCTTTGGTTCTTCAGCGAAGTTCACTGAACAGCTGGTTTGTTCGGGACACTTCCAGTAATCCTCCTCCTCCCAGGTTGAAGATTTCCTGGCATGCGGCATACCTTCTCCTTTTCCTGACCTGCAAGAGAACAGCAACGCTCCTGATTGGTTAGCAGAAGCACCTGAGCAATGGGAGGTTTCCGAGTTGAAATAATCGATAGGGGAATTTGTTTTCAAAGGAGGTGCTTCAAATTTCATGATTGCTACTTACTTCGCAGAAATTGGCGTATTGAGTCGAATTCCAAACGTGTGAAACTTTTCTAAGTCTGCAACTTCCTAATATGACACTATGGCTTGACCCCACGAGGACAAACTGTACTAAAAAAGCACTAAACAACCGTTTCCAGACGGTTTAACACACATATGAATGCCAAACAAGCACAAAAAACGTGCAGACGAAGAGAGAAAGCGAGAGGGGAGAAACCCCTTCGTAAACTCCCTATAGTGTGCAGTGTGCACATGATGCTGGGGGAAAAGAAAAGGAAAGGTGAGAGGGGAGGGAGACTCTCTCTCTCACCGTTGCTGCGCCGCCTGATGCAGCGTGCGTAGCTCATCCGGAATGGCACTGTGTGCCCGCTTCGCCCTTGCGGCCGCCGCCTCCTCCGGCGAAGTGACCCAGTCGAGGGGGACAAGGGCTCCGCGGGAGCGCTGCGCCGCGTGCCTCAGCGGAGCAGTGCGGAGGGCGGCGGCTAAAGAAGGGGCCCACCATCGCCCGGACCTCGCGCGGATGCCTTCAGCAGCGGCTTCTTCGTTCTCACGGACAGATGGGAAGCCCTGAGAGAGGGAGGGAGGGAGGGAGGGAGTAGGGGAGGGAGGGAGGAGGGAGGGAGGGAGGAGGGAGGGAGGGAGGAGGGAGGGAGGGAGGAGGAGGGAGGGAGGGAGGGAGGGAGGGAGGGAGGGAGGGAGGAGGAGGGAGGGAGGGAGGGAGGGAGGGAGGGAGGGAGGGAGGGAGGAGGAGGAGGGAGGAGGGAGGGAGGAGGAGGGAGGGAGGGAGGGAGGGAGGGAGGGAGGGAGGAGGGAGGAGGAGGGAGGGAGGGGGAGAGATAGAGACGAGGGAGACAGCGGAAGGGAGAGGGCGAAAGAGTGAGGGGGAAGGAGGGAGAGGACGAGAGAGAAAGGAGAGGGACAGAGACCGCACAAATCAGACATGGCTCTGTAAGGGGAGATGAAAGGAAATGGGTCCAGATGTGCTTGCTATTGGGCAATGAAGAACACGAAGTAACAAGCAAGTTGGGAAAATATAAGCTCAAGCAGTGAGCCTGGCTTCGTCGAGGCTATGACCTGTGTTATGTGGCTATGTCCTAGGACTAAATTTCGACCAATCGCATTCACAAATTCAGGCTCGATAAAGTCATCAAACTCCCCGAGGCAGATAAAGCAACGAAAGCAAACGAGCGAAAAATAACTTTGTGCTCCCTTTAACATAAACCTGGCTTCTACCAGTTTTTTAATGGATTGAAAAAAGAAACGCCCCGTATGACTGAACTTACAGATGAAACTGGGTAAACAAACCCAACAACTGACGCAGAACTTAGTGAATGGAAGGTACCTGAGAGGCCTGCTTCTGAGCTTCTCTCTTTGCTCGTCGTCCCAAAAACCTGTCTGCCTCTACAAACACACTGCTTTGTCCCTGCTGATGCCCCGCATTGATCCTTGGCATCTGCGAAAGAACATATTCCAATGCAGGAAGCTTGGACCTTTCCACCCACCTGTGGCACAAAAAAAATCCCCCAATGGAGCAGAAATTTCACCACTAAGTCGCCATAGCGGATGGAACAGTTTCAATGAACTTTGCTCGGCAAGGTTATCAAAAAGGACGTTATTCTGCATGCAATGGTGCATGCCAGAATATCTTGGAAAATATCAAGCCGAAGATTTCAACATGCATCATCAGATGAGAGACGATACAAATCCGTAACACAGAACATGCTAAAAACCCATCAATCTCGAGTAAAACAGGGATTTTATTTCCCACGAGTTCTGCACTGTGAGTGTAAAAGTGCCTGCTCTCTACTCATAAGGAGGAAGTAGAGCTGATCTAGATGAGCTGCTGACAACAAAAAGTTATGGTCGGAAATGCATTCACCCTCGTAACAAAATCTTCACTCTCCACAAAGATAAGCCTATGAGGCACACGACAAAGCCCACAAACTCAAAGAGATGAGCCCCAGAAACGTACAACGATGTGGAAAAAGGTACTTCCTGACTTCCCCCTTTTTCAAGTCCCAGAAGAATCAAGCAACACAATCACAATCATTTAAGGAAGCATAACTTAAGTTACTGCAGCCCACCTAATGCAGTCAACAGGGCACGCATTGATGGCATCTTGCAAGGTGGCTTCATCGTCTGCCCACTGATGAATGGCCCGAGCCCTCCCATATCGATTCTCTATGAAGAAAGTGTTCTCTGCCAAAACGGCGCATTGGAGGCAGCCAATGCACTGCGACTCATCCACAAAAACGGCCTGTTCTTCTTCCGGATGGCCATGCCACGTGGACCACAGAGGTTTGCCAGAGAATGCGTCGTCCTCCAGCCACGTCACCCTAAGCTGCATACCATAGAGAATTGAAGGAAGGGAAGAGAAGTTAAAAAACAAAAGAGTTGATCTTCCACGTGCAATTTAGGAATGGAATTATTTATCCAGCAAGTAGAGAAAGAGCTCAAGTGAGCGTAGATATTAGGACGAGACCGAGGACGCAAAAGCATATGTAGTTAAGTGTGGGAGAGAGAGGTGGAGAGGGAGAGAGAGAGAGAGAGAGAGAGAGAGAGAGAGAGAGAGAGAGAGAGAGAGAGAGAGAGAGAGAGAGAGAGGGAGAGAGAGAGAGGGAGGGGGGAAGAAGTAAAATAAAATATGCACCTGGTCATAAATGATTCGAGAATTCAAGTCGCTGAGAATGGAGTACGCTTCGTTGAGCAGCAGCGCCATGTCGTGGCCGGCCTCTCCCGCGATGTCGGGATGGCAGCGCTTCTGAAGCCATCGGTAGGCGTGCTTGATCTCGCGGGAGGAAACTCCCGCATCCACTCCCAGAAGGTCGTAGTAGTCGTAGCCATGGCTGGGCAGGCTCACCCTGCTTTGAGAAGATGCGCATACACATGCGCGCCGTTTCGTTGAGCGTGTGAGCGCAGATCGAAATGCACATCTGACATGTGAAGGAGCAAGCCTTCCTCGTGCAGGTGAAGATGGTCTGGACCGAGCAGAGGAGTAGGGCGGGACCAGCAGCAGGCTGTTGGAAGGAGGAGCCCTAATGGTGCTGTGAGATTGAATATGATGATGATGGCTGGGGGGCAGACATGCATGGGAGCATGGAAGGGACGCGAGGGAATCCATGGAAGGTAGAGGATTGCAGCAAATGCAGGAGAGTCTGTTTGGAGTTTCAGATTCAGTTTTCAGTTATCGGAGTCTGAACAAGAGGGGATGAGGAATTCCTCCCCTGCTCTTTGCCAGATGCAGAGAGAGAGAGAGAGAGAGAGAGAAAAGCGATCAATTATCGCAAATATTGACAGACGAGAGTATTTCTTTTTCTCAACAGATTCAACAATACTGTGTTTATATATACTCTTCAATCTGTTTCTGCCATGCAAATCTGCTTCCAATACTCCAAACTTGCATCCTACAAGAGCAAAAAAGCCTGCACTGGAGCAGCACTTTTTGGAGGGCAAAAAGGACAGATAGAAAGCAAAATATCAGCCACGCGGCAGCCCCTGATACGTCACGAGTCTTTAACACGGACGCGTTGCATGGGGCTGACACCTGACGTGGGAGTCGCTTTTGGTGCTTTGATCCACGTGGCGACAATCGATTGGATGTAGTCCCTGAAGTTGCGGGCGCCTGCGGAAAAGTTGGTACCGGTCCGCTCACACGAGAACGACGATTTTGCAAGCTGAACATGCGCCGTTCACACGTGCTAGGCACGCGAGAACGACAACTTTGCAAGCCGAACATGTGCCGCTCACACGCGCCAGGCACGTGACAAGGACGATTTTGCAAGCCGACCATGCACCGTTCACACGCGCTAGGCACACGAGAACGACGATTTTGCAAGCCAAACATGCGCCGCTCACACGCGCTAGGCACGTGAGAACGACGATTTTGCAAGCCAAACATGCGCCGTTCACACGTAAAAAATGCCGTTTGCCAGAACGTTTCTCAAAGCGGGGTCGTTTGGGCGCGGTCCAAAATGCATTTCTCAGCTTTTTAGCAGTTGGTTCCTCGTGGTTCCCATGTTGTTGTTGTTGTCCATGTACCTTTCATGGCATCATGAGACCAATGCCATCTATTCTTGTTTTACTTTTCACCCTGGTTCGGTGGGTGGCGAGGGGCTTTTCAAGACCATTTCTCCCCTTGTCAGTGACGTGTAGGGACCATGGGGGGTTGCAAGGTCGTAGGTCGTAGGTCATGGCATTCAAGTGCGTGTTCCACAACGGGGCGATCAGTAGTATGGTAGCACTAGAGTGTGTGGCAGCGGAAGTGTTCACATGGGATGGGCTGAACGAGGCTCTTCAGTTTTGTTATACTAGATCTAGTGACATTTAAACTTTATCAATGCCACACCATTCCATTTAAACTTGCTAGTTTCAGTTATGATGTAAGCATAAGGGTAGAAAGCTCCGCGTCAGGTTCCAACTAGTGGTTCAACGACTTGAAGAAAGCTGAACCATGAGAACGCACCCTTGCTTAACACGGAGATCAAGAGAGATGGAGAATGACGAAAGGAGGATCCACTCGGAAAGGTCACTTACAAACTCCGATACAAAGTTTAATAACCAACTTCAACTTCTTGTTGAACTTCAACCATCCGCAAGTGCGAGATTTAAATTAGTAGAGTTGGACCACCCCAGCAAAGTTGAAAGAAGTTGATGAAATACCAACCGTGAAAGCGTAAATCATCTCTGAACCCTAATTTTTGTTAGCGATATTAAAGGTTTTTGGGGGTTTAAGGGTTTATTTATTATTTTTTTCAGGGTTTCGGGTTTTTGGGTCGAGGGTTGGAGTTCTTGAGTTGAAGGTTTAGGCTTGAGAGTTGACGCTTTGCCGGTGCCGGCAAGTTGTGCCGCCGACAGCCAGCCTGCCGGCGATATGGAGATATAGCGATACGACGACATGTCGATATGTCCACCACGCTTTCGTACAACGCGCCAGCAAACGGCAGTTACAGTAGTGCCACGTAGCTCCACAAAACGACAAGGCCATTCAAGTGCCGAGTCAGCCGACTGGGCCCGTGCAAAAAGCGACAAAAAACTATGAATGTCAGGCCGGTGGCCACGGGCTACAGTGTACGAATGCATCCGGCGGATCGATATGAACATGAGTAGTAATGGCTCCCGATTGGCAGGTTGCAGGAGCAGACCTGGCAAGACTTTAACGTTTTTGTCTTCTATCTACCTTTTCTGTCTCTTCCACAAAACGGGCGTGCGCGGTGCCCCGTCAGCGGCCGTTGAGGCGGACCAGACTTGCAGATTGTTTCCTTCAGTAGTATAAAGTCTTTTTATAAAATAAGTACTCTTTTGATGGGTAATCAACACATATTGAGTACTTGTTTTTCGTATGTGATTTACAAACAGAAAATTCTGAAGTTTTTTCTTCTAAGTTGGACATGTACTTAAAATTTACTAAACTTTTCCTTTCAGAAAGAGAAAAGAATGGCGTACCGTAATGGCCGGTCAGTTTCGGAAAATAAAGTTCCGTCAGTACCGTACATGTCATTTGGCATGCCATGCCGGCATACCAAACGAGCATGGCATGGGTCAACGAGGGCAAGCCATGCCATGCCATTCCATGCCATGGCATGGCATGGCATGGCCATCGCCCCGGGCCCTTTCTGCCAGCTTTCCCGAGGCCGCCATGACGGCTTTCGCCCCTTCCGCTGCCTCATCTCCTCCGCCGTCTGCCACAGCCTCTGCTGCTACCGCCGCTGCGTTGGCTGCTGCTTCTGCTGCTGATGCCGCCATTGCTGGTGGTGGTGGTGGTGGAGGAGGAGGAGGAGGAGGAGGAGGAGGAGGGGGAGGAGGAGGAGGAGGAGGAGTAGAATCCAGCGCAGAAGCTAAGGATGGAGGAAGCACAGAAAGCAGGGAAGCGCGAGAAGTGTGGAGGTCGCAGACAGTGGGAAAGTTAAGTTCCGTCCATTTCTTGGGAAGCAATGTGAACGACGGCCGTGCGGACTCGGGAGCTGCAGGGCAGCACGTGCGGGCCATGTCGCCGGCTTCTGCAAGCTCCGGGGAGGAGAGGGAGAGAGAGGCGCCTGCCTCTTCTAGGGGAGCTTCGCCGCAGAATGCCCCCACTCCCTGTGGAGGAGGAAGCGAAGAAAGGCGGAACCCTGCAGGAGCTCTCCGGCCTTCAGGAGGAGAAGGGAGCGACGGAGGAGGGCCTGGTAACGGTTTTGCAGCAAGAGAGAGCTCCGTTTTAGGGCGAAGCTCTCCTTCTGCATCTGCATTCAGTCAGCCATCCCTTCCTTTGGAGCTGCTCTTGCAGAGAGTGAGAGCTGCTCAGCAAAATATATATTTTTTTGGGTCTGAAAACGCTCGTCTCGGAGGTACTGCAGGCAGCAGGGAGGAAGGTGAGAGAGATGCAAGGGGAGGAGCCGGAGGCGATGTTCAGGCCATGGAAGCGACTGTTGATCGCCATATGGAGGGTTCAAATGTCAAATCCATGGAGGGTAGAAGTAAGATTAGGTCGACTATTGGGGGCTTGGAGCAACAGGTTCGAGGAAAAGAGTCCGACGACCATGAGCCGAATCCCAGCACCGTAAGCGCAGGTGGAGAGGATGCGGTATCGGAAAGTTGTAGTAGTCAGGGCATGCTGCTCCCTGATGGGACGTACGATTTCTTTGCAAAAAGCAGAAGTGTTTTTGAGCAGACCAGTCTTCAAAGCGGCATTTCCGGTCGAGGGAAATTGGAAGAATTCAAGCAGGTAGAGAAGGCAGCAGCGCGTGGAATTGGAGCGGCATCGAATGGGAGAGGTTTGTCGCCTCCCAGGGCCTCCTCTGTGGAAAATGGGCCAAGGGGACATGTGAGAAGTAGGGAAGCTTCTCCTGCTAATCACGCTCTCTTGCTCCGATCAAGTTCTGGGCCAATTACGGAAGGAGGATTCAGGTCCTCTGAAAGAGGTCAGACACAGTCTTGTGAGGTTCAGACAGACCTCTCCTTCAGCCTTGAGCCTTCAAGGATGATGGGAAAGTCGATGACTGCAGGTATGGTGTCCATCCTTGATAGAAACTAACACGTATTACAGCGCAAGATAAACTAGCTTCTTATCATCTATTGCCGATGTTACCCATGAGTTTTTTGATGGGTTGAACAGTCAGAAGAGGAGCTTGAACTCATGCAAGTTGTTATGGAATTCGCTTTCCAGGGCACGAGCTCTCACTTCAAGCACCCTCTGCCTCGGGGCTGAGACCGGAGTCAAGGGAGTCAACGCCCCCTATGCTCGGCTCTGCATTTGCAGTAGTGCCTCCCTCCCGGAGACGGCAGCGAAGTAGTTCCCCCTCAGCATCAGAACCGGATTCACAGGTCATTCAAGAAAAGAAATCGCAGCTTGATAAGCGTTTGGAAGTGCATTCCGATGGTCTCTGGAAGCCATGGAGTAAACCTGCCTTGCCGCAGCCATCTATGGCGAATGGTCAAGCCCTAGAAAGGCTCCCTGTTGAGCAGCCATGGCAGCCGCTTTTGCAGCGACAACAACAGCTACCACATGGAGGGGAAGGGGAGCTGCAACCCTCCTTGCAGCACTCATCTGGGCTGCCTCCAACGGTAGGGCAAGGCAACCCAGGGCATTCTTCCCAGCATTCTCAGCAGCCATGGCAGCTCTCTCTTTCTCAGCAGGGATTTCTGAACTTTCAGGTGCAGTCCTCACCTACTTCTTCTTCACCTCAGCTCACCCTAGGCGGATTTTCTGCAGCATCTGCCGCGCGTTATAGGGAAGAAGAGCTGAAGGCTGCTTTTAGCATTCAGCAGGCAATGGAAGCGAAGGCAATAGAGCAGAGCAGGGAGGCAGCACGTAGAGAGAGAGAGCAGAAGGATGCTCGGCCTTTAGAAGGAAGCGTGCTTGGAGGCAGCAGTCCTTCTAGGCAAATGGGAAGCTATAAATCCAATCTTCAGCGAACAGTAGAAGGGATGAAGGCTGCTTTGAGTGAAGCTAAGAAGGCAATGGAAGAGAGCAGGGACGCAGCACGTACAGAGAGAGAGCAGAAGGATGCTCGGCCTTTAGAAGGAAGCTTGCTTGGGGGCAGCAGTCCTTTTAGGCAAATGGGTAAATCCCAGCTTCAGGCGTTAGAAGACGAACCGACGGCTGCTTTTAGCATGCAGCAGGGAGCTGCAGCTAAGGCAAAAGAGGATGGGAGGCAGGAAGCACGCACAGAGAGAGAGCAGAAGGATGCCGGCCCTGTAGAAGGAAGCTTTCCTGGAGGCAACAGTACATTCAGGCAAATGGGAAGTTATGAATCCCAGCTTCAGGGGTTGTCAGGGCCTATAGCCGGAGATCGCTTTCATTCCGAGAATGTTTTGGGAAGGAGGAGTATGACCGAATCGGCAGTGAGCAGTCAGATGACCGTAGGCAAGGAAACTGCCGAGGAAATGCATTCAGGGAGGGCCTATGAGAGAATGCCAGGTGGCAATGCGGAGGCTCGGCCAATAAGCTGGCAGCCAATGGCAGAAACAGGGTTCAACTGGCTGCCAGGTGGCAATTATTCAGCCGCTGTTGGTGGGGCTCTGAACCCTTTGTCATTTGGCCGTTCTGGCAGCAACCCGGATGCTGCCATTGGGCAAGGGGGTGGAGAGGGTGTGCGTGCACATATGTTCCCGGAAAGCAATCTGCCACGTGGAGGAGAGGTTTTGGGGTTTTCTCCCTTCCTCCAGGGGGGGTTGAGGGTTCAGGGAGACACGGGGAGGGCTATGGGACTTAGTGCACGTGCCGAAGGGGGCGCGTTTGGGGGTGCAAATGCACCTTCTTCTGGAATGGGGTGGGCTGGAGGTTTGGCAGGAGTGGGAGGGCAAGGAGCGGGAGAAGGAGGGACAAATGAGACAGCCATGGCGGTAGGCTCGTCAGGGATGTTGATAGCCCCACAGCTCGGAGCTTATAGCCGAGCTCTTGCAGGAATTGGGTCGGAGCATGATTTTGCTTATCCAGATATTAGAGGTCCTTTAGGTGAAATTTTCGGTCCTCGTGTCTATACCCCAATTTCCAGGAGTACTTTGCTTGCGGTTTTGGCAGAGTGTTCGGCAAAAGAGAGTAGGGGAGGTGGAGAGCAGGCATTAGGGGGAGTGGGGTCTGGCAGAGCCCCTGCAGTTAGTACCACTCCCTCTCCAAGGTGGGCAGAAGCGGGAGGGAGTGGAGGGGAGGAGGGAGGTGGGAGGGAGGGACGGGCAGGGGGACGGTTTGGACTCGGCTCCCCATTTGGATTTTTTGGAGGGGGGGAGGCCTCAAGGATGCTGTCCACTATGAATGCAACGGGGTCGGATGCAAACCCTCAGTTTATGCAAGCTGGGAAACCAAATGGAAGGGGGGCAGGCTTGGAAATAGGACCACTTTCCTCATCGCAGAATGTCAGTGACAGAATGGGATCTGGTTTTCGGCTCTCGCCTAGTCCTATGGATGGTGGAGAAGGAGCTGTTTCTTTGGCTCAGGGAATGGAGCAAGGGGTGGGCCAAAATGGGGGAGTTGGTGGGAGTGGTGGAAGTGTATCTGAGAGAAGCAAAGGCCGGTCCTCTAGAAGAGCAGCCGGTGCAGGAGCAGGAAGACTCCCAAAGCCACCAAAACCGCCAAAGAATGGAGGAGGAGTTTCCAATCATAAGGGCACTGGAAAGGCGGGAAATGGGTCGTTATCTGCACCTGGCAATTGGGGAAACGGAGCAGGAGGGGCGGCCATGGGCACCACACAAGGAGGGCAGGACGAGCAGAATCCCACCAGCGTCCAAGGGTCTGCTTTTGCGTCTAATGCCTCTGCGAAATCGGCCAATGAGGCGACGACCAGTGGCGTTGCAAACGTTGTCAGCAAGGCTGTGAATTCCGCTGCTCTGCTCTTTTGCGAAGAGAGTTTAGATGGGGCTCACCCCTCCGGAATTCGGCAGGCCAAAGGTATGAGCGAAAAGGGGCCTCAAAAGGACCCCATTCACACCTCCCCAACATCCTCTATAGGCCCTCCCACTTCGACTGGAGGAGCTGATGCAGAAAAGCCTGCTTCTGCATCAGCTCCTCCTAGTGGTTTGCAGTCATCTGGAACTGATCTTTCATCATGGAACTTGAACGGATCTCCAGTTTCACATCCATACTCCCCTTACCAAGGAAACGGCACCCCCCTCCCTCTGAACAGCTTTCATCGTTCGTCCGCCTCTCCTGGCCCAAGTAGCGATTCACTGTCCTCTATTCCTTGGAACTCAAACCCAGGACATCCCAAACCTGCTCCTCCCTATCCAGCCTTAAACCCACCTGTTTCTTCTCCCACAATCACCTCCTATGCCGGTCTCCTTGTAGAAGATTCCGCCTCCCACCCCTTCTCCAGGAAGGCTCAAGGTGGGGCTGCTCCCAACTCCGTTGAAACATCGACCTTCCAGTCCCTTCAAACATTTGTTAGAAATAAGAACCTTTGGGGGGGAAACTCCTCTCCCTCCTCCTTAGAAATAGCTTTAGCCCAGGCGGTTGCGAAAGCAACTGCTTCGCCTCAGGGGGGAGCTCTTATTGGGGGAGGGAGGCCGCCCAGCTGGCCAGCAGAAGGGTGGGGGGTTTTGCAGGCGGGAGGTAGGCTGAGCAGTCAGCAGAAAGAGAATGCTCAGGGGCTGGTCCAAGGGGGTGAGAGAGAGCAGATATGGCTTGGGAGTGGGCAGGAGAAAGAGAGTGGGGGAGAAGCTAAGGAGCAAGGGAGGGAAGTAGCCAATCTTTCTGGTGAAGGTGTTGGGGAGGACTCATCTGGGGGAGATAGAGCTTTGAAAGGGGAGGGGGAGGCAGAAAGGTGCAGCGTTGAACTTGGGTCTTTGGGAGGAGAAGAAGAAGGACTTTCAGGAAGTGGCAAGAAGGGAGGGGTATTGGATGAAAGGAAAGCTGAGTCGAGGTCTGAAGAATCTTTAGAAGGAGGGGGCTCTGCAGGACGGATGGGTGAAGAAGGGGATGGAGGAGATGCACGTTTGGAGGAGGGAGGGAGGAGAGATTTGGAGGTAGATGGCGAAACAGACCCAGAATGCACTGGTGATATTATAGCCTCTACTCTCATGCAGTTAGGTAATGCTGCAGCTTATGTGTCTGCTGATGGGAATACACATAAACCAGATAATACAGATAATGATTTAAGGCCAATACCGGCTGAGGATATGAGTGTGGTAGTGGGTTGTGAAATCAACGGTGGAGATGCAGCCATTGCACCAGACTCTGAGTTGGGGTTCAATGGTAGTACTGCAATAAGCAGAGGAGAGAAATTCGAGGCTGAACAGGAAGTCGCTGCCGCCACGTATCTAGAATTAGTGAATGAAATGAGCAGAAAGAGAAAACGGAACGGAAAGAATTTACCTTTCCCTGTGGAGGAAGGTCTGAGCAGGCAGGCAGATGGGGTTGCTATGGAAGAAAGCAAGGGGGGAGTGAAGGAAGAGGAGCAGACAACTAGTAGGAGAGGCTTACCTGAAGCCCTGGGATTGTTGGAAGCAGCTGCTGCTACTGAAGGGGGGAAGTTGGCTTCTGTGGGAGAAGCAAGAAAGGGAGCTGAAGGTTCAGCTGCTTCTACAGAATTGGCGGCAGCAGCAGCAGCAGCAGCAGCAGGAGGAGGAGGAGGAGGAGGAGGAGGAGGAGGAGGAGGAGGAGGAGGAGGAGGAGGAGGAGGAGGAGGAGGAGGAGGAAGGGAAGGAGGTGGAGGAGGAGCTCAGAGAGGGGCAAGAGCAGGAAGGCGAAGGCTGAGAACAAGGCCGAGGGAGAAAATGCTCTCCTTCCACCAGCAAGGTTATATGGAGGGAGGAGGGAGCAGCAAGCAGGAGGTAGGAGGAGGGAGAGGGAAAGAAGGGACGGGAGGAATGGTGGCGGCTGCTGAAGCCGAGGTCAAAAGCATGGAGCAAAAGAAGAGTCCCAGAGGTTTGAAGAGGCCTGCAATAGTAGAGCAGGTAGGGGGGGAGGAGAGGGAGCAGGAGGAGAGGGAGGAGAGTGTGTGGGAGCGGGAAGGGAGAGATCAGCCGTGGTGGAGCGAATTGATGGTGAAGGGAGGGCTATTTGGGGCTTGCTATTTGCTTAGTGTAGTACAGAAGAGGGCTGCTCTAAAGCAATCTCTCCAGAATGTGCCCCTAACGGATGAGGAGGCCGAGAAGAGGAGACGGAATGGGGAGGTGAATGAAGAGCCCTCAGAGGAAGTTCTTCAACGGGCAGCAGAGCTGGGCAGGCAACGAAAAGAACTTCTTACCAGGTGTGATATGGTTTTAGTGTGGCTTAGTCAGAAAGTCGACAGCTACTGTACTGTTTTGTTCGAATTGAGAACATTTGCGGGTGCTCTCGTATACAGTCCTGAACACTAGAGTGTTTTATAGAGTTCTTTGAAGCGGACCACATAATATGATAATAGAGAGTGATCCCTGCGGTGATTTTTTGGGAGCACATTTTACCCAAGCTTGCTTGTACTATGGAACACGAACAACTCATCACTTGTTGGAATTGACAGTCCTTTTTTAACATTTAACTATAACTCTTTTATACTATTTCTAATGCTGCTCCCTTGCAGAGTCTCAGCTGAAAGGGCCCATTTAGAGTATCAACTTTCGGAGCAGCTCGCTCAAGTCACAGAACGGGAATCTGCAGCAGCAGAACTCCTCTCCCCCAATCAGCAGTCAGCAAATGCAGCGAATGGCCTACCACCCTCCACTCAAAGTAAGTCCATTCGCGAGATTCCAAGTGAAGCTCAGCCTTCACTCCCTCAGGAAGAGGGAGGCTCTCCAGTGAGCAAGCAGCATTCTGGCAGAAGCAAGAGCGGTCTTGTGGGTAGCAAAGAGAAGGAGAGGGAGGGGTTAGAGACAGAGAAGGAGGAAGAGAAAGGCCATGGGGGGTTGAGAGAGGAGAGTAAAGCTTTCGTTGAAGCTCAGCGTCCAAGGCCCGGGAGGAAGAAGAAGGTGCGGAGGCCTCGGGTGATGTCAGCAGCTGCAGTGGAAACATTGGCAAAGAGAATGCGAGAGGAGATGATGTCAAGGCAGACAGGAGAGCTCCAATGTTTGGAGAAGCTCCATAGGTGCGCTCTCTCCCTCCCCCTCCCCCTTCACCCCTCCCCCTCTTCCCCATTAGCCCTACCTCTCCCTCCTTTCCTCCCTCCCTCCCTCCCTCCCTCTTTTCTCGTCCAGTTTGACTGTTGGGTTGAGCTAATCCTAGTCACTTATAATAAAATCAGATCAAATGTTAACAATTCAATTTGTGGGTTCCTTGTATGACCCTGAACCCCGAAGCTTCTATGGATGAATTCTGAGGTCTTGATTGTTTCCTCAATTGCAGGTGGATGGCAGGGGGAGAGGGTCCCCATGCGCAGGCGGCGCAGTTGGCACTGACGGAGGTTCCGTTTGGAGAGGCGTTTTTTTCCGTTTGGCCACCGAAAGTGAGGGGCACATCATCAAAAGAAAAGGAAATGGGAGGATAAGATATTATGTTTGTTTAAGTGAGCGAATGAATTGATTTTTTTCATCATTATTTCTTTTGTTTTTTTTCTGAAGTCAGCTCCGCAGTGCATCTACCCTTTCGTGCGCTTCTAAATGCCATTGTTTCGTTTTTGTCGAAACGGTTTTGCTTTTCGTTTTTGCCGATCCTGTCACTTTCAGGCAATTGATTTCATATATGGCCCTTGGAGTGCGTCGTCAAATCTTCATGTTGCAACTTTTTGATCTAAAACCGTTTGAACTTTGCTGACGATGTTTTGTTTCGTTTAAGAGAAAAGACTTTTCTGATGTTTTCGAAAACATTGTTGATGTGACAATGCATGTACGGAGGGTGGGGAAGAGGGAATGGGGGAGGGGACAAGGGGGGAGGGGGGTAGTACCTGTTGAAATTTAGGTACCCGAATAAAAAAGGGGTAAACTGATTCCAAAACTTTAATGTACCAACCAAACACTGACAGAGGCACATGGTGGCTCCTCCCTTTCTACGTTGCCAACTATTTGTACATCCCAAAATATGAAGCATGGCTCATAGGAAAATCTTGTGTGCTCGTTCCTTCCGGTCAGCCTCCAACTAGCCAACCTTAATGTTTGCAATCTGGCAAAATTTAATAGGCTCTGACATGACACCGGAAACCGCGTCCGGTTTACATCCGCCTACAGGCACGTCTCAATTGCAGATAGTTGAAGTTTCCAAGTTGGAAAAAAAACTAGTGAACGATCAACTGCTCTGTTTAAAAAACTCAAAGACTTCGCTTCAGAGGTTTGAAAACTTTTGGCCAAGGTTTCCAACTCTGTAGATTCAACCGAAAAAAAAAGTTGAAACATGAGGTCGTTGCTTTAGTAAGAGGGTGCTCGACCTTCGATGCACTCCTACATCCCTCTATTACATAGTAACTACAACGCCTCTCACTCCTCTCATACTCTCCCTCGTCATCCTCTCCTCCACTCACTCCTCTTCCTTTCCCCTCCCCCCTCCTCTCGCTTTTCCTCTCTTCGTTCTCCTCCACCCCCACCCTCCCCGCCCCTCCCGGGCTCCTCCACCTCCAAAAACCCAAAAACCCATTACCTTCATAACCTCACGAACTCTTTCAAATCCCCTTGGTCTATAACCGGACGCTCATTCTGAGACGTCGGGCCGACTAAGGCTTTCTAATATTCCCCAGATCCACCCTCCCTCTCTGTGCCTCTCTCTCTCTCACTCAGTATCTTCCTACATAGCTCCCTCTTTCACACAAAACAGTCCCCAAAACACTAAAGACTTCCCCTTAACCCTAAAGTGCAGACTTCAACTTTCTTACCAAGCTCTCTGCCCCTCTCACAGCGCCTTCTGCAGTCCCAACAACCCTATCAAGTGCGTCTACATGTCTCCACCCTTGACCATCCATAGCGTCTTTCCCTCCCTCTCTCCCTCTCCATTCCTCTCCCCCTCTCTCTCTCTCCAGCAAACTTTGGCGAGTAGGCCTCTTATCCACCTTTCCATTTGCAGCCTTCACAGGAGTCTCCCTCACTACAGGTCCCTTCTTCCCTTTCCTCCTCTCACTACCTTTGGGAGAACCATTCTGTTCAGAAACAGATCGCTTTCTTAGCACCTTAAGTCGTTGGGCCCCTTCTTTTGCCCTCTCTGCTTCCTCCTCTTCAAACCTGCTCTTACATCATGCTCAGTTTCCACATGTCATGGATGGGCCCAAGTGTGAAAAAAGGTGAAATGTGAAAACTCCAAAATGTGAAAACTCCAAAATGTGAAACATCGACGCAATCAGTTGTCTTATTTCTTTTAATTATCATCATTTTTTACCCTTGTTTTTTCCTTTTGTTGAATGAAATGAAGGGTTGATTACCCACCTTCCAGTGGAGCTTAATTCGTTCTCATAATCAACTTCCATGCTCTCCTCCTCCCTCTGCTCTTCAGCCTCCGCCCTACTGCTCAAATTTTCCAGCCGCTTCTTCTCAGCCTCCACTCCCTCTTTTGTGCTGGAAAGAGCCACTAACTGCTCCTCCGCTTCTTGTCTTATTCTCAGAAGAAGCTGCCGCTCAGCCTCAACTGCTGCCTGTTGCTCTCAAAAAAAAAAAAAAAACAAAGGGAGGGAAAAGAGGGAAGAATAGTTAACCACATTGACTATCCAAGTAACTTTGTTCCAAACATGGCCAGCCTCCCAGGCCGTCCAGTCACTCTATAGGGTGAATCAGTCAGACTTTCAAAGTTTCTCACACGCAAGCTTCAAAATCACTACACGTTGACCCGTGAATTCCCCCTTTCCCCCGTCCCTCGCTCCCTCCCTCACTCCCTCCATTCCCCCCCCCTCCCCTCTTCCCCCCCCCCTTCAAAAAAATCGAACCCTCGTACCATCCCTCTCTCCCTCCCTTCATCCCCCACCCTTAGCACAAACCCTCCCTCCCCTCC
>CM074822.1:991417-1002914 GCA_037447605.1 Zygnema circumcarinatum
CCACACTCTTCCACTCACTCCCTCTGCCTCTCTCTCTTCCACTCTCTCCCTCTGCCCCTCTCTCTCCCCCTCTCTCTCCCTCTCCCCCTCCCTCTCCCCCTCTCCCTCTCCCCTCTCTCTCCCCCTCGCCCTCTCCCTCTCTCTCTCTCCCTCCCACAGGGGCACATGGCGCAGTTCAAGCAGAAGACAGTGAGCCTCCCTCCAATGCGCCGCGGCTGCCATTTGGTAACATCTCTGGTACAGGCGCCCCACCGCTTTCACCCCTTTCTTCTTTTCATTTCCTTTGCCTCTTTCAATCTGCTTCAGCAGCAGCCCATGAGAAATAAGAGTTAATCATTTAAAAAAAAATAAACTTTTGCCTTTTCTACGTTTTTTAACGGACTGTGCTTCAAGCAATGTAAATTTTTATGTGGGCGTATGGGTGTTTCTTTTTTTATGGTGGTGTTAATGCTTTTGGGCGCTGCTTGCAGGTGTTGAAGCACTTGGATGGGGACCTCAAGTCATTCAATTGCGGCTTAGCGCACTTCTTTTGTAAGCCCATCGACACCGTTAAGAGCACTCCCTTTACTTTATCAAATGCTTCTTGAGAGGAGGGGCATGGGGCGAGAGAGGAGGGCGAGAAGAGGTCTAGAGAGGAGAGAGTGGGCGGAGGGAGAGATTGCGGGAGAGGAGGGTGTTAGAGAATGTGAGAGAAGAGGGCGAGGGAGGAGAGAGAAGTTGAAGGGAGAGAGAGAGAGGGATGGGAGAGATTTGATGGGGAGAGGAGGGTGAGAGAAGAGGCGAGAGAAGAGGGCGAGGGAGGAGAGAGAGGGCGGAGGGAGAGAAGGGATGGGGAGAGGAGGGCGAGAGAGGAGTGAGAGAGATTGGAGCTCAGAGGAGAGATCGCCCCACGAATAGGAGCGAAGACAGCTGTGGGAGAGGAGAGATGAGCTTCTTTTGGATTTAATTTCGAAGTCGTTAACACAAGCTTCATTCACTCATACTTGTTCCGAATCAGGTTTTTTTTTTTTTCTTAACAGGAGAGGGAAAGGGGGTTCGTTTTTTCCCATTTTATTTTATTTATTTTCTGGCAGTGCAACACTCAAGCGCCTCTTTGACGATAAATGAAAACTACGATAGCGATGTGTTACGTGACATGGAGACTTTTTTGGATACCACTGTTCCCGAGGTATGATGTTTTTTGATTTTTTTTTTTCTGGTTTTTTTTTCTTGCAGATTATTTGAGAAATTTCTTGCGTTCTATGTAATAGGAAAGGTTCGTTTTTCTGATTCTTATATGGGACTTCCATATGTTGATTTAAGTTTATTGGGGATGCCTTTGTTTTTTTAATTGCAGGGAAGACAAGCACCCTGGAAGCACACCATGGAAGGTAAAACATTTTAAGGTTTCCCGCAAGTGGGCTTGTTATTTCCATGTTTTTGAAGAGGCTAGCCCCATCTTTATCTCTGAATGGATAAGGGAGGGAGGGAGGGAGGGAGGGAGGAATTAGCGGAAGCACGGGGGACAGGGAGCTGAAGTCTAAGAGAAAGGGAGCGACGGAAAGTGAGAGAGAGAAAGGGAGGGAGAGATGGAGGGAGAGAGGTGTGTACTAAGGTATTATTGAATGCTGAAGCTGCGTAGCAGACTCGAGGGGGCATCGACTGTCTGAGATAGCTCCTTGTGATGGCTGCTTTTTTTCTAATATTCATTTCGGGAGACATGCAGGGCCTGACGACATGCCGGCACATGTGAAATCCTCCATGTTCGGTTGTGATCTCACGTGAGTTTCCTCTTTGAAATCGACTAATGTTAATCATGCATGTCTAAAGATCGAGCGATTAATCATATACTGAACAAGGGTAGGTTTTAGTAGTAATGAGGTGCCATGAAGATTGTGTTTCTTATCTTTGTTTGAGCAGGTACGGTGGAATGTGGGGATCATTTTACTAATATGTTAATTAGGGTCACCTTCACCTTCAAAATTTTCTTTTGACGATTCATGTTTTTTTGTGTGGGCAGGATACCTATTTCTGAAGGGCGTCTGAACTTGGGAACCTGGCAGGGAATTTGGCTCTGTGAGCATAGGGATCAAGGGAGCTCACGCAAAATAGTGGTCACTCTGATGGGCAATTGAAAATGATCTCTAAGAAAGAGAAGCGAAAGGGATTCGTATCGATCTTGCGATGGTGACATCATCAAATGTACATAATAGGGATTTGAAGAGCTAATGGAATAGTGTACAGTGTACAGTGTACAGAGCTTGTATTTGGAGGGAGGTCTTGGTTCTGAACCTAGAGAGAGGGAGCGAGGAAGTGGGTCAGGCGCCGCCCACCATTCAACTTCCTAAGTGCTCATAAGTGTTCGGAAGTTGAAGGTGGAGAGAGCATGTTCTGATTGGATGGAGCCGTTTGTTATGACTCCGTTGTATCTGGGCACTCCTTTGCCGAGGCTATATACCGACCTCTTAAAAACGATAGCAAAACTTCTTTGTCAAGCAATGTCGTTCCCGCAGAGAACTGTTACTTCACCATGTTTTGCACACAGAACTCAAAAACTTTTGGAGCTCGAAGCAATGAAAAAGAACGATGCTGTACACAGATGTGCTTAGGTATTCATGTCAAAGGGAACAGAAATGTTCAAGAACATTATTGCAATCTATGTTTCGATTTTATTTTCTATATTTTTAAGTATGCCTCATGAGGCCAAGCCCGAAGAGGACCGTCAGACAACACCCTTTTCGGTATGCCTTATCATATCAACCCAAAGCCTTGGGTCTTCCCAATCAATTACGTCAAGAATCATCTCTCTAAAGAGCAACCTTGGGCGTATTATGCGTCCCTCCGGACAAATGCAATATAGTTAAAGCAACCCTAATATGCGAATTCTATTTTTTCTCCTTTCTACATATCAACCCAGTCGGAAAGTTCCCTTCGGGCTCCAATTTCCTGGGTGGAAGATAATCCTTCAATCACTTGCTTGTAAGCTCCATGCCATGGGCATGAATGAAGGAAGCCCATCCATGTCATGCATGCATGGATGGTAACTGACTCTGTCTTGCTATAGCAAACCAACGCCCTTTTTCCCCCACGCCAGCCTCCTTCAGGTTTTTGGAGAAAAACTTCTGCGTATAAGGCTGCCATTTCAGTTCCTTGAGAGCAAACATGTGCTCTTGAAGACCCGCGCTGATGTCCTCATCCTTCACATTTTTGCAGTACGTGACAACGAGCCGCCGGAGGTCCTTGCATCCGACTACAACTGCTTCGAGTCCGTTGGCAGTGAGTAAAGAGCAGCCCTCCAAAGTCAACGATTGAAGCTGCCTGCACTCAATATCAGCACCTGCCCTTATCAAAATGTATGCTCTGCGTGACTAGAGTAAACGTGTGTACATTTGCTTAAAAAGAATGACGGAACGAGGCAGGGAAGGTTCATCACAGGTTCAAGGTGAACAAGGAAATAAAGATGGAGGAGTATGAGGCTACCAAAGCTGATAAACGTTTACTATTATAAAAAGAAAGAAAGACTTCAAGTTTCAGGACTAGTCTCAGCAGGACATCATCTAGCAGAAATTAGGGAATCTCCATGATGCGGCATCTTACGACCCAAACAAGACACGGACAATCAAACGTAGAATTTAGCCCTTTACAAAAGGTCAGAAAATGGAAGGCAGACGTACCTGCAGTTTGCCAAACACGTGAACTGCTCATCTTCAAGCCCCCAACAATCTCGAATAGTCAACTGGCGAATGCCCTCACAAACGGTAAGAAGGGCCATAAAGCCCACGGGAGGCCGTACATCACACAACACTAATTCCAATTGACTAAGGCAAGGGCAAGCTATGAGCTCATCCGGAGACCCCGGGACTTTATCCATGTGCTTCAAACCCTCCAACCTCAGCGTCTGCAAGCTCTGGTAATTTTGTAGAGCTTTCATCCAACCGGACTTAAGACCTTTCCCTCCTAGAACAAGTACCGACAACATCGGACAATTTTGACCTACCGCGGCTAAACCCTTATAGCCAATATCGCAGCCAACAAGAGAGAGCACCATGATGCGTCTGCTGCACATAGCCAAATGCTCTAAGCCTCCATCTGTAAATGTCCCATGATAGAAGCCGGCCGAAACACCGACCATACGGAGGACCTGCAAGTTACTGAATTCGGCTAATGTTAGGGCAGTAGAATCCGTACACTGCCGAACTTCGAGCTCTTGCAGTCCGGGGCAGTATTTTGCGACTAATTCCAAGCCCTGAAAGCTGCTTCTCCTTGCCTTGGAAACTGGCAAGCTTGCTTCAGTAACCCTTCCGGGTAATCCTAGTGGGGTTGCAGGAGCTGATTTGCTACCGTTCCGACCCATATCTCCTCCTACTGCAATTCCTGAAAAGTCAAAGGAGCGTGTGCTTCCCAGCCTCTGAACATCAACTACACATAAACTCCTTAATTCTCTGCATCCACAGACCAGTTTGTAGAGGCCCCTATCAAAGGACAGGGGAGTGGGCCACTGCTCCTCCATGTTGCGTTCCCAGTCAAACGGACTGCTTGCATCAGACCCCATCCGCATCGTAAAGTTGCTGCAGGACATCATCACGGTAGCGTGGGATTCTGTTGCGTCAAACTTCACTCCGGTCCAAGCAGGCGAAAGGTCTACATCGGTAAGGTTAGGGAACCTTTTCGCCAGTCTTCCACTCTCAAGAAAACTCCACTCATGTAATGTAAGTTTGGTCTTCAAGAGGCCGAGCAAACGCATCCACCTCTTGCTCACGAGAGAGAGCTTCTTCAAGTCCATGGGGTCCTTCACCATCTGAAGGATTCGAATAAGAACATCATCCCCGAAAAAAGAAGTGACATCTTCGCCCGAACTCAAGGCGGATAGGTCGCTGGAAGAAGAGCTCGCACTGAACGCCATAATGCAGAAAAAAAGTCTTGGCTTCCTGAAGAGCTATTTCTGCAAGTATAACAGCAGAGGAGAAAGTTGAGTGGACAGACTATTGGTAAGCATCAATCAGAAAAGTGTTATCATAAGAGAGAGGCAAGAGAGGGCTTCACGATGATAAACTACCAAGTATACTTAGAAACAGGAATACATAAATGATTCCTAGCTCGCGGCCTTCAACACTATCAGTTGCAAGCGGGGGCAGGTACGCTACCTATCAAAACCTACAGTTTCAGGAAGTCTTAATTTGAAGGGTAGAGAGGGGTCGAGAAGTAGATAAAGGCAAACAAAAACAGAGTCAGAGAAAGTGAGCGGAAGAGTACCAGAGGAAGAAAAAAGGGTAGAGGCGGAAAGAGGGCGGAGAATGGGACAGACGAATTAAGAGACAGGGAGAGAAAAGAGGGAGGGAAGAGAGGAACAGTAGGGAGGGAGAGAAGAGAGGGAAAGAGGGGAAGAAGAGAAGGAGAGAAGGCAAGGAGAGACGAGAGGAGAGAAGAGATAGAGAAAAGAGAAGAAAAGAAGCGAGGGAAAGAAGAGAGACGAAGAGAGAGAGAGACGAGAGAGAGACGAGCGAGAGAGCGCGGGAGAAGAGAGGGAGAGAGGAACAGACAAGTATTCACGGCAGCAAAGCACACACTAAGGCTCAGACCGGCCAAAAAAAAATTTGCACAAAAAGTACATGTATGCAAGAACCGTACAGAAAATATGCTGTCGCTTTATCCTGCAAGGCGCCTTCCTCCGAGCCACACCTCTTGTGATCCTGCTGCAGCACCAGAACCACAACCAGAATGCAGAATACAAAAATCCGAGCAGCATTCAGGGCAGCCAGCTCCTCCCTCCATCCCTCTCCCTCTCCCTCCCTTCCTCCCTCCCTCCCTCCCTCTCTCCCCCTCTCCCTCCCTCCCTCCCTCCCTCTCTCTCCCTTCCTCCCTCTCTCCCTCTCTCCCTCTCTCCCTCCCTCGCCCTCCCTCTTCGCCTGCAGCAGAAAAATGCTCTTAGGGCCAGCCAGTATCCGTACTATCAGCCAAGGCAAGCAGGCCGTACGGTCCGGTGGCCATATCGGACGATATATCGATAATGGTGTACGATACGCGTTCGAAAACTGGATCCGACACGACGCGTCATAGCCGTACAAAGCGTACGAACGTACGGACAAACTAGGTCTCCGGGGCCAGGGTGGATTTCTGCTTACAGTACTGTACTGTACTGTACTGTGCCGTCAAATACCGTACAGTCAGTTTGTCCGATCACCGTTGAGCTTGAACATCTTGGGTATTTTTTATGAAAATGTTCAATTCGGATGGCTTGAATTGAACTGGAGAAACTTTAGAAATGAATTAGGGTTTCCGTTGGGTAGTGATATTTCCACCCCTTTTTTGGATCCAAACACCCCTTCCCGGCCGGGCAGATTGCAAAAGGGATTAAAAACGGAAAATGCTTTTTTCACACCTTTTTGGAATCGATACCCACCTCCTTTCGTCGGCTGATTTTATTTTTGGTAACCAAGGAAAATGATACCCCGTCACTGCATTTTGAATACTGTATCCCGCCTCCCTGAATTTTTGAGGGGAAGAAATATCTGCCAGCCCAAATCCGCTCGAAGTGGAAGATCCGTCAGCCACGAGATCGTTCGCGGATGTCCGTCCTTCACACGTGTGTGTCAATCGCAGCTGTCGATTCCCTCGCAGATCGCACCATTGCAGGTCACCGTTCGATCTGCAGCCGGGCTCGATCTTAGCGAATGGAAAGCGCCCACGAGTCCCGTCAAAGCCGGATCGCACGAGCGAATGCGCGCTTCCCTCGGCCCGAGATCTCGTCATTGTTAAATCCCAGCCAATAAACATCAGCCACGTGTTACATTTTTGACGTGGAAATTTTTGATTGGTCCAAGCTCTCAATGTACGAAATTTTGGGTTCCACAAGTTGCGACCGTACACCATTTGTACGGACAATCTTTTCAGACGACTTTGGCGGGATACGTGGGCACGTGCCATTCGCTGTGACCGAGCCCGGCTGCAGATCAAATAGCGATCTGCCGTGTTGCGATCTGCGAGGGAATCGACGGCTGCGATTGACCGCACGCGTGGAAAAAAATTCAGGTAGGCGGGATATTCAAAATGAGGTGACGGGTTATCATTTTCCTTGTTTCGCAAAAATAAAATCTGCCGATGGAGAGTCGGTATCGATTCCAAAAAGGTGTGAAAAAAGTATTTTCCGTTTTTAATCCATTTTGAAATCTGCCCGGCCGGGAAGGAGTGTTTGGATCCAAAAAAGGGGTGGAAATATCACTACCCTTTCCGTTGACTATATAATTTTTATAAAAATGTTTAAATTCTGGGCGTATTAGAAAATAGTTTTTCCTACAAACGTCGGTCGCAATATGCGGATCGGGACGATCTTAGCCGTCCAATGCACGGTAGTTCGCCTTTATGCACATGTTGAACATGGTCGGAGCCAGAGCCATTGGAATTAGAATGCCGATCAATTATACCGTACAAAATAACTTGTTTTCCATACGATACCATACGGCATGAATGTAAATAATGTGAAATATGTATGTAATGTTATGTATGTATATTATGTTATGTATGTAAATAAGGGGGACGAGATTTGCATTGATGTCACGATGGCGAGGCCATTAAATGTACATGGACGAAGTCAGCATGAGGAACCACAAGGAACTGGTCGCAAAGGACCTAAGGCACATCTCAAGGAGCGATGGGCGCACGCACGCACCTGGCGAAAAGGAAGGCATCCAAACGGGCGTCGAGGCAACCACAAATCTCAATAGCCGTAGGGACAAAATCGTCTCTTTGTGTCTGCGCGGCCTATCGCCACGCGCCACGTGTCCATAACACGTATCGATTCTAGCCTAAAACTCCTGTGACGGCGCGCCACGTGGCCAATCCCGATGTCCCGTCTCCACACCAAACAAAGTGTAAGGGCAGACCCTAGCGGTCTGTTCAGACGGGGACCAGATCACCTAAGGAGTTCGGATATCGGCGAATCGCGTGCTGACACGTGATGTCACAAAATTAAAAAGCCCGGAAAAGGTTTTACAACGGGCAGATGTTTCAACGAATCGCATGTTGACACGTGGCGCCATGGTACCGAATCGAAACAACTATTCGAATGGTTCGGAACCAGGGGATGCCAATGGAGGGAGGGAGCGGCAGTCGTAATGCCAAAGAAGCCAATATGAATGAATGAATGGCAATATTGGTGCTGCAAAAGAACTCCGTTGCCTTGCTCTCCTCCAGCACCTCCAGCAAGGAAGGGTTGACAGCATTAATCGTGAACGACGGAGGAAACAATGGATGAAAATAATGGGTTCATTGCGCAAGCTACCTTCATCAAAATGTTTAAAACCGCAAAGCACGCGGAGCAAATGATGATATCCTGGCCTAAAACTGAAAGCTTCTTATATTTTCAGTGGCAATTGAGTACTCTCATAAATCACTCCTAATGGTAATTCAGATGGCTTCTTTGCTCCCTAGTGCATCACATCCAGGTGGTTGCCATCCCTTGGGACCTGCTCATTCCTTTTATTTCTTCCAACTGCTGTCAGTAGTGGCTTGGCGAGCAATCTTTTATTATGCTCCGATCTCAAGTGTCTCGTCGCTTGATCTTGTATTGATACCTCTGCAGGAAATGCCGTGCATAAGTTGAACTCCCTGACAGCCTCTGAGAAATATTTGAAGCATGAATAATACTCAACCCCAAAATTCGAAGTATACAACTAGGTCTTCGAGGCAAATGACACGCAATCATAGGACGGGAATTCCATGGACGATGATCAATAGTAAAACAGTTTCAACAGCACATTCCCTTCATTGCAGCAAACATCGTGATAGCGCCAACTTCAATAGAGGAGCCAATTGCACCGAACAACAAGCATAATGCATCTCATACAGTCGGCAGCACGTTGCAAGCTCACCCTGAATAGCGGCTGAACCACTCCGCCCCGACGATCTCAATGGTTTCATTGTCTGCCATTGCTGAGAGGAACAGCATCCCTGTGATCAGCTCGGGATAGATGACAAACCAGATCGCCTCCTGCACTGCCCCACAGTTGAGCGGCTGTCCAAACCAGTGCAGGAATGCACCACAGCGGTGAAGAAACGTGAACCTCTCAGTATGTCTTAAATTTTGCGTATCCCAAGAAGTGTCAGCCTCCGATCAAACCAGACTGCCAGTATTCTCCCACATGGTTCGTTCAGTCACTGTAGCTTTCAACCTCGAGCAGGACAGACTTGGTCCTTGAACATCCAACAACCAGTTTCCAGACCTGAACAGTGGCCCTTATCATGTCCTCAGCATTCCAGAAGAGCTGCTGCAAAAGGGCATTTCCATGATTCCGGCAACTTGTTTCCCCCAAGAGCGTGATTTTCCTCCTGTACCAACTTCCACTAACTGCCTACTGTGGCACATTGTATATGAGCTCGTACTGTGAACTTGCACAGATGCGTCTTTTGGGCTTTCCAAAAGTCGGTCTCCGGAACTGCCGGGGGAAGCCCTGCACCGCTGCTGCCGCCACCAGCTTGCAGGCTCGCGGAGCCATTCTTTGGGAGACTTTCCGCTCTGTGCCGCATTCGGAAACTGAATTGTGACAAACATCTTTACAATGAAGCCCCTAATTATCTGTCCGGGAGAACGAAACATCGATTAGATATCAACGAGATATTTGCAAGATTCAAAATGAGCTTTAAGAAATTGACATGCTTTCAATAAAATGCTTCATTCCACGGGGGGCTAACAGCCGATGGGTGCTAGAGAAGTAGAATAGTTGCGGGGAAGAATAGATAGCGAGCCCTTTGTGCGAGAGAGAGAGAGTGAGCGGGGGGGGGGAAGAGAGAGGGGGAGGGAGAGACAGAGAGTGGGAGGGAGAGCGGGGGGGAGAGAGAGAGAGGGAGAGGGAGAAACAGAGAGTGGGAGAGAGAGCAGGGGGGAGAGAGAGAGAGAGGGAGAGAGAGAGAGAGGGAGAGACCGAGAGTGGGGGAGAGAGAAAAGCAAACCTAAGGCGAGGAAGCGTTTGAACGTATGAGAGAAGGAGAGAGAAGAAAAGGTGACAGAAGAGAAAATGAGCTGACGGATAGCAAATATAGAGAAAAAAAAAAGGAGAGATGGAGAAAGAAGGAGCGGAAAAACGCAACTATAAAGGTAAAAGAAAGATCAAAAAAGACGAAAACAAGGTTTACAAAACAGTTGGCTTGTTCCTCACAAGCTGCACGTTCTGATGGCGTCCCTCACCGCCTGCACGGGGGAGAGGGCGGCAGCCATGCCTGCCGCAGAAGGAAGAGGGAGGGAGGGCGGGAGGGAGGGAACCAGAGGCCTCCGTGCAGGCGCCTTGCCTGAAACAAGAGCACGTTCAAGACTCCGCCCAATTGGAGATCGCCACGTGGACACAAGTACCCACGTGACAGCCTGAGATTCGTCGGTTTTTAAGGGTACCGTTGACGGAAGCCGTGTGTTGACTCAACACTGTTGAGTCTGTTGAGTGTTGACACAGCGGATCGCTCTGGGAAAGTACAAAGGGCGAGGGAGGGCTTCCGTCAGCGGTACCCTACAAGACCGACGAAACTCAGGCTGCCACGTGGGCACAAATGCCTACGTGGCGAGCTTCGATTGGGCGGAGACTTGAAAGTGCTCCTGTTGCAGGCAAGGCGCTTGCAGGGAGGCCTCTCTGGCTCCCTCCCTCCCTCCCGCTTTCTCTCTTCTGCGGCAGCCATGGCTGCCACCCTCTCCCCCGTGCAGGCGGTGAGGGACGCCATAAAAACGTGCAGCTTGTGAGTAACAAGCCAACTGTTTTCTGCAACTTTGTTTCGTCTTTTTTGATTTTTTTTTCTCTTTAGTTGCGTTTTTCCGCTTCTTCTTTTTCCATCTCTCCTTCTTTTGTTTTTTCTCTATTTCTGCTATCCGTCAGATCATTGTCTCTTCTTTCAGCTTTTTTTCTCTTTCCTTCTCCCATACTTTCAAACGCTTTCTCGCCTTAGGTTTGCTTCTCCCTCTCTCCCTCTCCCTCTCTCTCTCCCTCTCTCCCTCGCTCTTTCTATCTCTCTCTTCCCCCCTCGCTCTCTCTCCCACTCTCTGTCTCTCCCTCTCTCTCTCTCTCCCCCCCGCTCTCTCTCCCACTCTGTGTCTCCCTCTCCCTCTCTCTCTTTCCCCTGCTCTCCTTCCCACTCTCTGTCTCTCCCCCCCCTCTGTCTCTCCCCCCCCCTCTCTCTCTCTCTCGCACAAAGGGCTCGCTATCTATTCTTCCCCGCAACTATTCTACTTCTCTAGCACCCATCGGCTGTTAGCCCCCCATGGAATGAAGCATTTTATTGAAAGCATGTCAATTTTTTAAAGCGCATTTTGAATCTTGCAAATATCTCGTTGATATCTAGTCGATGTTTCGTTCTCCCGGACAGATAATTAGGGCTTCATTGTAAAGATGTCTGTCACAATTTAGTTGCCAAATGCGGCACAGAGCCCCCCTCCCACATGTTGCCCCCCGCTCCCCTCCCCCCCCCTCCCCCCCCCCGAAAATAAGGATTGATAATGCGGAGTGCCGAGACGGCTCAGTGAAACTTGTTACACTGCATAAAC
>CM074822.1:1002924-1020954 GCA_037447605.1 Zygnema circumcarinatum
GAGCGGGGGGGGGGAAGAGAGAGGGGGAGGGAGAGACAGAGAGTGGGAGGGAGAGCGGGGGGGAGAGAGAGAGAGGGAGAGGGAGAAACAGAGAGTGGGAGAGAGAGCAGGGGGGAGAGAGAGAGAGAGGGAGAGAGAGAGAGAGGGAGAGACCGAGAGTGGGGGAGAGAGAAAAGCAAACCTAAGGCGAGGAAGCGTTTGAACGTATGAGAGAAGGAGAGAGAAGAAAAGGTGACAGAAGAGAAAATGAGCTGACGGATAGCAAATATAGAGAAAAAAAAAAGGAGAGATGGAGAAAGAAGGAGCGGAAAAACGCAACTATAAAGGTAAAAGAAAGATCAAAAAAGACGAAAACAAGGTTTACAAAACAGTTGGCTTGTTCCTCACAAGCTGCACGTTCTGATGGCGTCCCTCACCGCCTGCACGGGGGAGAGGGCGGCAGCCATGCCTGCCGCAGAAGGAAGAGGGAGGGAGGGCGGGAGGGAGGGAACCAGAGGCCTCCGTGCAGGCGCCTTGCCTGAAACAAGAGCACGTTCAAGACTCCGCCCAATTGGAGATCGCCACGTGGACACAAGTACCCACGTGACAGCCTGAGATTCGTCGGTTTTTAAGGGTACCGTTGACGGAAGCCGTGTGTTGACTCAACACTGTTGAGTCTGTTGAGTGTTGACACAGCGGATCGCTCTGGGAAAGTACAAAGGGCGAGGGAGGGCTTCCGTCAGCGGTACCCTACAAGACCGACGAAACTCAGGCTGCCACGTGGGCACAAATGCCTACGTGGCGAGCTTCGATTGGGCGGAGACTTGAAAGTGCTCCTGTTGCAGGCAAGGCGCTTGCAGGGAGGCCTCTCTGGCTCCCTCCCTCCCTCCCGCTTTCTCTCTTCTGCGGCAGCCATGGCTGCCACCCTCTCCCCCGTGCAGGCGGTGAGGGACGCCATAAAAACGTGCAGCTTGTGAGTAACAAGCCAACTGTTTTCTGCAACTTTGTTTCGTCTTTTTTGATTTTTTTTTCTCTTTAGTTGCGTTTTTCCGCTTCTTCTTTTTCCATCTCTCCTTCTTTTGTTTTTTCTCTATTTCTGCTATCCGTCAGATCATTGTCTCTTCTTTCAGCTTTTTTTCTCTTTCCTTCTCCCATACTTTCAAACGCTTTCTCGCCTTAGGTTTGCTTCTCCCTCTCTCCCTCTCCCTCTCTCTCTCCCTCTCTCCCTCGCTCTTTCTATCTCTCTCTTCCCCCCTCGCTCTCTCTCCCACTCTCTGTCTCTCCCTCTCTCTCTCTCTCCCCCCCCGCTCTCTCTCCCACTCTGTGTCTCCCTCTCCCTCTCTCTCTTTCCCCTGCTCTCCTTCCCACTCTCTGTCTCTCCCCCCCCTCTGTCTCTCCCCCCCCCTCTCTCTCTCTCTCGCACAAAGGGCTCGCTATCTATTCTTCCCCGCAACTATTCTACTTCTCTAGCACCCATCGGCTGTTAGCCCCCCATGGAATGAAGCATTTTATTGAAAGCATGTCAATTTTTTAAAGCGCATTTTGAATCTTGCAAATATCTCGTTGATATCTAGTCGATGTTTCGTTCTCCCGGACAGATAATTAGGGCTTCATTGTAAAGATGTCTGTCACAATTTAGTTGCCAAATGCGGCACAGAGCCCCCCTCCCACATGTTGCCCCCCGCTCCCCTCCCCCCCCCTCCCCCCCCCCGAAAATAAGGATTGATAATGCGGAGTGCCGAGACGGCTCAGTGAAACTTGTTACACTGCATAAACTTATCAAACGAATGAAATATTTTCAATTTGGAAGAATGAGAGTGCAACGATTTTAATTCAACCACTTCACAAATTGGAAACTGTTTCTTGCAAAATGACCAGCTGTCCTGCTGGAAGTTGAACATATTCTTTCGACAAAGACAATGCATTGCATGTTCTAGCACTGCTTTGCAGGGTTATTGTTCGAAGGACTTGCTGAAAGTGCTGGGGGCAAAATTTCTTCAACTGCATTGCTTGTGATGAATATTCATTTTTGGTTGAGTACTTGTTCATTTCGAATCATGCATTCATAATGGTCTGCTGTCTTTTTTTCATTGTGCTTCAATTTGGGTCCCTGCAAAATGAGAGAACAGATATAGTTTTCAATATTCAAGACAACATTCATAGAATATTGTCCATTTAGTACATTAAGGTTTTAGGTTTAGATGTATGCCTAGTGGTGCCGCAAGAATGCGCAAATGGCATGAACTCAATAAGTGTGAGAGCAAGACATTATGTTTCTCGTTTCATTCGTGACTTTGCTTGACCAGCAGACCTTCGCAAAGGAACTTTGAAAAAAATTCCGCTTCTGTTTTCCCGTTCTCTGCTTTCCATTTTCCATATGCCGCCCCTTTCCTTGTACGTCACTTTCTGTGTTCGATACCTGATATAGATCCTTTGAATAATGCAGGTTTGCTAAATCATCTCCTGATGAACTCGAAGAAGATTTCAAGAGGTTGGCGTCTCCTGCCCTGCAGGAAGGCCCGCTTGCTGCCCAAAGGTTGCTAGAATACTGCGTCTACAGAGCCTTTGTAACACTCGGACCCTCCACCCTGCAGGCATCCTATAAGGTGAAGCCCTAATCTAGCCTTTACAATGTTCGGAAGATGGGGTTGTGGTGGGCTGAGTTGGGAGGGTGGTCGTTTTGAGCCAAGGAAGAAGATTCCAGAACTTAGGGAAATAGGGAACTTTAGATGTATTCATTTTGTGGAAAACTAGGTTAGCCGACGTTAACTAGGTTTGCCGTTTGGTCTGTTAAGCAATACTCGGTTTGAAACGCACATGTATTGACCAGAATTGTGTGACTAGGGATACATCAAAGTGCTCACCATACTCTAACATTTGGAAAATCAAAATTTGTTGCAGGATCCTTCCTTTAGGAAAACCACCTTCAGCCTCATGCAAGCTTGGATGTTAGCCACGCCTGGATACAAGTTCCAACCTCGCTCCCCAAAGGTGGATTAGCAATCCTTTCCGAGACAGATGTCACTCTATTTCTGCATGAATTCCTTGGCAGCTATTTCATTATGTACTACACAACCATTTCATCTAGAAACACCAAAGGGATGGAGGGCTCATCATGCATAATAGGGAGAAAATTTAGCTGTGCTATAACTGACTATCTGGCTGAGTTCCTTCCAACTTGTCCTATCATTCTTTCCCTCTGTTGGAATCCCTGATTAATTCTCAGCAATAGTATTTTCTAGGGTAAACCTGCATAAGCATCGGTAACCCATAACAGAACTTAAACATGCATCATAACATGTGCAACATGACGTAACATATGCAACATACATATAACATATGTAACATATGCAGGTCCACTGCCGGAATGGGATCTGCAGGACAAATGGGGCCCTCCTATTCCGCAATCGGCCTTTCTACGAATCGCAGCGGCTGTTGGGAACGCTGTGAATGTAGTGACTGCCTACGCTCTCTTTGATACTCTCACAGCCTCTAATCCAGATCTCTCATTTGAGACGTGGGATAAGTATCTGCAAGCTTTCTTGAGGTACTGATCTTCAACTTCATGCATACTGTATTTCGATTACAGTCCGAATAATAGTGAAACAGCAGCACCTATTGGAGGAGCAGGACAAGGTTCGCTGCGTCTAACTTAAACATGTTTCTCCTCCGAACTTGTGTTCTTTGTTTTTCCCAAATCGAATATAGGGCAAAGCAGCAGATGGAAAAGTCAACATTCAGCAACCAAAAATTACTTGCATTGCAACCTGGGGAGCTCGTGTTGGCTGAGACTAATGCTTCAATGGTCAAAGCTGCTGATGGAAGCTCAGTACATGGCCTGCTCACTTTGACAAACTGTGGACTCTACTTTCAGGTGAATGAGTAGTCTTGTGAAAATATTGAAGAAGATGGGCATCAGCATATGTTATCTAGAAAAAGGCGATGAGAGCAGCCTTTGTATGAGTTTAGTGTTCTATTGACAGGGAGGAGAGAGGAAGCTCATTACTTGCTCAAAAGCTTACTCTCTCCCTCTACTCTGCAGGGTGACTCTAGACGGCTCATGGGTGCCCGTAAACCTGCTCAGCGATTTGAGCTTGCAGCCGATATGAAGCAGACAGTCCAATCAGAGAGGGTCGGCCCCCTCGGGACTCGAATCTTTGACCGAGCTCTCACAATCACTTCTGATTCTGAGTAAATAACCTCCTGTTAAACTATGATGTTAAACTGTGATAAAACTCCCCATTTCTGTTGCCCACATGTTGTAGCACATCAAGATCGTATAGAAGCAATTGAACTTTCAAGAATTGTAGGTTTGAGTCTCCTTCGACATTGTTTTGTTCAACATTTCTCAAGTTTCACCTGCTTGGAATTCTGGTTTTGTTCAGGTCTGAGTCATGGGTGTTGGACTTTTTGGAATACTCGGGCCATCGCCAGCGTGACAGCTGGCAAGCCATGATTGGAGAAGTTTTGGCCATGCATGGGTTCAATAGAGAGTATGCTCCCATGGCGGAAGATGAGAGCGAGGGCCTCATAGAAGAGCTGGCAATAAATGGAGCAAAACATGCACAAGCCATGGCTGTGGAGGGGATAGCTCAGCTGCAGGTAATATTGCTTTCTAACCAGCATCAGCATCAGCATTATGGCATGTACTTTCAGCGATTTAATTGTTTATTTATAGATTTGATGCTGCATCAGCAGTAGGTCATTCTTGTTTATGGCACATGTTGGAGGGCACTTTCCTGAGAGTGAATGGGAGGGAGGGAGAGTTGTTATGACATTGACCTGCCTCTCTCTCTCCCTCACTTTCTCTCTCTCTCTCTCTCTCTCTCTCTCTCTCTCTTTATCTCTCTCTCTCTCTCTCTCTCTCTCTCTCTCTCTCTCTCTCTCTCT
This sequence comes from Zygnema circumcarinatum, assembly GCA_037447605.1. Classification (NCBI taxonomy): domain Eukaryota; kingdom Viridiplantae; phylum Streptophyta; class Zygnematophyceae; order Zygnematales; family Zygnemataceae; genus Zygnema; species Zygnema circumcarinatum. The sequence continues at coordinate 1,007,794 of CM074822.1, forward strand.
CTCTTCTCTCTTTCTCATTGTATCTCTCTCTCCCTTTCTCGAACGCTTGCTTGCAGGCTGTTCATAGTGTCCTGGGCTCCCCTCCCATGCATTCAGAGAGGTTGCTTCAATTCCTCTGGGCATCCCAAATTCCTGAAGGACATCTTATAGAGCAAGCATTAGCAGTAGAGCTATGGGGAGAAAGACCAGCCCCCCCAGGCTTCATGCAAAAGTTATCTTCTGCTTTTCGGAGTTCTCTCAGTACATCAGCAACCGAAACATCCGTAGGGGTAGATCTGAGTGGGGAGAATATAGGGGAGGTAGAGGATGACGAGGAGGAAGAGGAAGAAGAGGAAGTTTTTAAAGAGGATAATAGCAAAAGAAGTTTAGACGATTCTGGGGGGAATGGAGATCATATTGGTGGTGATTGGGAGGGTCAGCCGAGAGATCATGATAGTTTAAGAAGTAGAGTTGTAGTATTGGAGGGGTCACATGAAAGGAGTGCTGGTAGACTGCCTGCAATTGGAAACAACGGAGCTATGTTCCCCAAATCTTGGATGGAATCACCTACATGGAAAACGGAGGAATCACTCTCCTTTTGGCGTGAAAAGAATGATGAAGGACTTTGGGTCGGTGGTCCTCTTATTGTGGGAGGGGAGACGAGGTTAGAGAAGGCTTTGGCAGCTGGCAGGTAATGCAGAGTCGTCGCCCCCTCCCTCACTCTCTTCCCATCCCTCTCTCTCTCTCTTTCTCTCTCCCCCCAGTCAGAACCTCTAAGGGCATTTGAACAAAACTAAGCTTGAAAGTTCATTCCTAAGCAGTTATTTCCTTTTGGCTTGACGAAGACTGGCTAACTGATGCAAAAGAGCCTTTTCCTCGAGACAATAGTTTCTTACTCTCTCTCTCCCTCTCGCTCTCTCTTTGCACGTCATAGTCCTCCCTCTTATGTCCGTATGTTTTGTCCTTTGTAATGAGCAGGGCTCAGGAATCGTTGGCTGAGAAAGCGCAGGCGAGCATAGATGGAGCATTGATAGATGGCATCCCTAAGAACATTGATCTCCTCAAGGTGAGGATTAGGGTATTCTTTGTCCAATCATAAGTTTTTATTAATAGGTTGTTCGACAAGTTTTTCATGCATCGCTGCCTTTAGTAGAGATGATATTATAGATGTTTATGACTAACTAACGACTTTGTACCTTCGGAAATTTCATTGCATAGCCTCGCTTATACCAAGTTGTTTCTGAAGTCCAAGTCAGTCATGTCCATACAGTCAACTTCTATCTCCTATCGAAAGAGATTTTGCTTTATCTGTGCTGTCCAGGTTTGCCAAGTTATGAAGGTTTAAGTAAACATGTTCACCAATTGCATCACTTGACATACTTTCCCCATGTCATAGCAAAGGATTTGTCTAGTTTGCCTTAGGATAGGCCTGTTCTGACTTGTCTTTTTCTTTGCAGGAGCTGCTCTTTCCCCTCATCCTCCTCATACGCCTTGTCTTTGTAAAAGCACCTCGCTGGGATAATCCTCCCCTTACTATAGCCACAGCTGTTGGCATGCTCTATCTGATTAACAGGTGTGTTAGTAACCCTTTGAGCCCACATGACTCCATGCTTGTGATGATTTGGCAAATTGACAAATTTTAAGCCAATTGGCCCCTTATACATACTCTGGAACAATGCCAATAAGAATGTCCTTTCGCCAACGAATAATGCATTTATCATATTTAACTGCTTCATACCATTCATACCATTCATACCATCACTCATTGGCTCAGCATGTCCTAGTATTATAATCATATACCATCTGATAGCCAATGTCTTGCTTGCGGCTGATCTTATGTCTTGCTATGGCAATGCAGTGACTTCCTTTGGATGCTTCCTTCGGTGAGCATTGTTTGCTCTATCCTGGTTATGCTCTTTCTACGCCTCACAAGAAGAAATGCCAAAAGTGAACCCTTTGTGTTCATCACCAAGAGGTCCGGCAACACTCTCAGTAAAATTGTGAAGCTGAAGCAAGTTCTGGACACTATCACGGCTATACTTCAAGGACTAAACATTACTCTTCTCAAATGCCGTACGATTCTTTTTTCCGACGTGCCAGAGGTGGGTTACATCCTGGTTGCAGAGGGAGGGAGGGAGAGAGAGGGGGAGAGGTTGAGGGGTCGTGCAGAGGGAGAGAGGGAGAGAGAGCGAGAGAGCGGTTGAGGGGACGGTGCAGAGGGGGAGAGAATGGGAGGGGTTGAGGGGTTGGTGCAGAGGGAGAGAGAGAGGGAAAGAGGTTGATGGGTCGGTGCAGAGGGAGGGAGAAAGAGAGAGGATAGAGGTTAAGGGGTCGATGCAGAGGAAGACAGGGAGAGAGTTCCTTTGCACCATCTTCGACGAAAATAATAGTAATAACAGCACATTGTGTACGTTGTTTTGCATTGACAGTCAAATTTCCTTCGAACAGTAGGGGGTTTTAGTCTTAGAAAAGTTTAACTTTTGGATTTCGTAACCAGTACACGTTTTATGGTGTCTGAAACCCCCTAGTGTAGTCGGAGACAAGAGGGAGAGAGAAAGGAGTGAGAGAGGAAAGGGAGAGGAGACCCTCACTTTTGACTTTCTCCCTTTTGGCTTTTGTAACAGGCTACTGACAAAGTCATACTTGCCGCCTTAGGCCTTGCATTGGCTCTCTTTGTGCTCGCGTGGTTTCCTTTTCGCCTCTTCTGCACTCTCTATGTAATTCACCTCTTCAGTCGGAATATGAGCTTCCGAAGAGGAAAGCCCGGTCGACAAACGATCGGTCGGAAACTCAAGCATTGGTGGGCCACTATCCCTGTAGCCCCAGTTACTATGGTGCAGCTAGAAAAAGAGGTGTGGGAGAAAGAAATAAAGGGGCTACCAGCTGAGGAGTTTCACAAAGAAGCCATCATTCGGCGGTTGGGTATGGGGGATAAACTTCAGCAAATCGATGAAAATGGGGAGGCTATGGAAGTGTCGGCGGAGATCATAAGGATATCCGATGAAAGTGGGGCTCTCATTGACTTTGGGAAGGATCCGTCTCGTACAGAAGTTGATGGGGAGCGTACAGCGGGCTTGAAGGTTTTGTCCAGATTCATTGAATCTGAACATAGTTGATTGAGCGTGTACAAAAGGTGTGCATAGGCAACTTAGGTTTTCGTGTCTGGTTAGCGGGTCCAATGCCATGTCCCTGTAGAGTAATACCCCTCTAAGTTGGCTGTATTGGTAGGGGGTGAGAGAGAGAGTGAGGGAGAGAGAGAGAGGGATAGAGTGAGGGAGAGAATATGTACTGGCATCGGCTTGATGACCTCTGAAGGGCGCAAATTAGGGAAGAGCCCTGTGAACCTCCTTACAGAAGTTCCGTACCCTTTCTATTGTTTTCTGCTCGGATGTCTGAAGTTACGGAGGGGATATTTCGTACATTTCGGTACCGAGTGACGAGATATGGAGGGGATCAACTGAGGAGGGTACTACTGCTAAAGGTTAGGATAAAAAAACATATGAGAGGGAGGAAGAGATTGGATGAGAGTTCTGCTGGGATTCTGGACGCTTGAATGTTGCAGGCTCAGTGTAAAGATAGTTTTTAGAAGGGACATACATTTCAGTGCCGGCAGAGGTCTTCATATGACTTCTGCAACCGAGTCGACCAAAAGTGTCAAGACTCGTTGTGTCATTAGTCCATGACGAGTAACTTGTGTCTCGGTATTCGTTTTATTTATGACCAGCAGATACCCTGTACAATGCCTCCCTCGGCCCACATATGACATGGCTGGCAACCCTTCTTTTGTTTTTTCAAAAGTTGTTTGAATATGAATGTACAATGTTCGAACGTAAATAAAGTCTTCTGGTTCGTAGAAAACTATGGATCTTTGCTTTTGGATGAACATTTATTGGGAACTAGAGTCAAGCATCGTCCAATGGTGATCCACAACGCATACACGGCTGTACACGTGGCCAATTGCCATTGGAGGATGCTCAACTCTAAAAAGTTCGAGTTTTCGATCTCGACTCCATATCAGCAAGGCTTTTGCTACTTGCCATCACTGGATTGTTCCAATTTTATCACATTCTTAAGAAATCTAATCAGATAAGAAATCATTTCTAAGGTAATGACTTGTGTAGCACAAAGAAAAGAAGAAGCAAAAAAAAAAAAAAAGCCCTTAGTTGAATGCTAAACAAAGGTGACATGCGCCCACTGCTATATTTTCTTTGTTCGTACCGTACCGTATCGTATCGTACATTACAATGTCGTATCGTTTCGTATCGTATAGTTTCGTCCTCCAGCGATATATGTACAGTACGGATTCCGTCCGTACCAAAAAGTGCCATACACGAAATGAGTGCGTGGCGGTCACTCTCTCTCTCTCCCTCTCTCTTTCTCTCTCTCTTCTCTCGCTCGCTCTCTTTCTCAATACAAAGTAGCTCTCCCTCTCAATGTTTCCGATCGCCGCCCTCCTCCCCTCCATCTTCCGAAACCCCTCCCTATATCCCTCTCATTTCCTCTCTTTCTCCCTCAGCGCTGGACCTTTAGATTGCTCTCCCTCCCTCTCGTTCGGTCATTACCTCTCTTCTCCTCTGAGCCCGGTCTGATAGATTGCATGGCGTCTTCTGCCAGAGCTCCCTTCTTTAGAGGGGCCAGAGCTTATGTGGCGGAAGGAAAAAATTCTCCCTCTCCTCTATTAATTCGAACTCAGCGCTTTGCCATTGGGGCACCACTTGAATGCAGGAAGGCTGGGAGCTTCTCCTCTGTTTTGAGGCCACGTGTCAGTATGAGAGAGCCTCTAAGATCATGTTCTTCTGACAGAGTCTCTAAAACATCTGAGGTGCATCCTCCGCTTTTCTTCTTGAGGCAAGCAAAAAAACTGAAAAACAAGAGAAAAATATGCATTTCTGGCCTGCTTCTTAATTTTAGGAGTCGCTAAACTGGAGAGAAAGTAAAGGGATGATGATAAAGACGATGTTTTCTTTCAGTACGAATCTATGTTTAGCTTAATGTAAAGGATAATTTCTTAACCTAGAGCTTCGCTATTCTGTTTGTGAAGTAGGCCCAAAATTGGAATGCTGAAGATTACCGACAAAACTGCAGCTTTGTGCCTAAATTAGGTCTTCCTGTGCTAGAACTTCTCGCGCCTCGTTCCGGTGAGTTTCCCTCATGACATATCTGTACTTAAAGCGAAAAATATGAATCATATCAATGACTTCATGAAGCTTCCATTGCTTGATATCCAAAATCATTTCAAGTTCTGCTACGGGCCGACATGAGTAGGAGAGCGAGAAGCTCCGAATTGAGTGACAGAGCGATTCTTATATATGGAATCGTGAATATTTGAGTTGTATAATTAGAGGTTGATGAATAGAGACATGTAGAACTAAAGCCGTCTAACAAATGAGTATCTTCATTTTCCCATAGTCTTTTCTGCTCCCTAAAATCGAGCCAAAGGGATGAGACCTGCAGGCGAGCTTATCCTCGACCTCGGCTGCGGAGACGGAACTCTCACAAAGCTCGTTGTAGAAGCAGGGTGTGACGTGACAGCTATCGATTCCTCGGAAGCCATGATTCGCCTTGCTCGTTCAGAGGGTCTCAAAGCTTATCTCATGGATGCCCACCACTTAAGGTGGGCTGTTCAAACCCTAAATTTCCCTCTATTTCAGATGCGCTTTTCAAGAAATCATTTTGAAAAAAACCCTAAAAACCCTCTCTTCCCTCAGTTATGCAGCGGAATTCGATGCAGTGTTCACGAATGCGGCGCTGCATTGGATGCGGAGAGACCCTCGAGCAGTTGTGAGAGGAGTTCGGAGAGCTCTGAAACCGGGAGGTCGGTTTGTGGGAGAGGCAGGAGGGTTTGGAAATGTGGCTGCTATTACGACGGCCCTTTTGGCTGTGCTTAAAGGGAGAGGCATCCATGGGCCCTCCCGCATTCCGTGGTTCTTTCCAACGGCGGAAGAGTACCGGTTTGTGTGCTCCATCATCAACTTTTTCAACCTCATTTCAGGGTGCCATGTTCTATGCTACAGTGTTAGGAGTCGTTAGGAAAGCGGAAGCTTGAAAAGCTCAAGATTTTGAATGGTCGTTCTAAGCAAAGTCTATGCTAACTCACATGCATGCATGCATGCCATGCATGTGAAAAACAGAGAAATCTTACAAGAAGAGGGCTTCCTTGTGGAGACCATAGAGCTCATCCCTCGCCCTACGGAGCTGCCGGCGGGCATTGCCAACTGGATGGAGAATTTCTGCGACTCCTTCTTTGAGGGGATGAGGGAGGGAGAGAGGAGAGCCGCCATGGAGGAGGCGGAGGAGATTCTCCGCCCTTCTCTCTGCGACCGGGGGGGGAAGTGGACCGCCGACTATGTCCGCCTACGCTTCAGGGCGGCGCTGGTTGCAAACTTTTAACCAAAGTTTAAAACTTGCAAAAACTGGCAAACTTTGCAATCTGGAAGAACATGCAAAACCAGAAATTGGGGGTTTTTTTTTTTCTTTTTTTAGGGTAATGTTTCAGGGTTAGGGGCAGGGTTCAGGATTAGGGTGAGGGTAATGCTGTAGGTGTAGGGTTTAGAATTAGGTTAGGGTCAGGGTTAGGGTTAGAAATTTGTGTGAGAAATACATGACATGACAATATATGACACCAAATTTCCTTTTGGGTGTGCAGGCTGTTCCATGATTCGCAGTTCCTGTGACATGTCACGTCCTTGTCCACGTGTCATCATCCCATTGTTGGAGATTCTAGGTCGGTGGATTATTTGGTACCGTAGGTCGGTGCGCAGCTGCCATAGGTCGGTGGTGCCTGTACTGTAGGTCGTGACAGCGCGTGACGCGAGACGCAAAAAAATGATAAGGTGCGACGTGACGTGACGAAAGTGACGTGACGTCTGTGACATGACATGACGTGACGTGACGTGACCTTTTCGCACGTGCGAAAAATGCGAGGCTGGGTTCGGAAGAGTCACCAGTGACCGGGAGGGACGGCGAAGGGCCCACGAGGGTCCCCTCCGGTCATTTTTGGTCCCTCCAAGACGGCAGGACCGGCGCGCAGGGGCTCCGGTTGACGTGACGTGACAGTGTTGTCACTTTCACTTCATACTCGGCCTTGAGTAGATGTATGAGAGAAAGCGAGCCCCTTTTTGTGCAGTTTTAGAGCTTAGCTTTTGTGCTCACTAGAGCAGGAGGAGGGGGTCAGATTGGGGGTCTGGGAGGGGCTGGGAAAGCAGGCAGAGTTGGGCTCAGAGAGTCACTTTTCAGCGTGGCATTGCTCTACTTCAAGAGCTTGTAATTGTAATTGTAATTGTTGCTGGCTGAGTTATGAAAGGAGGTTTAGGCCGGTGGGTTTTTTTTCCTCCTACGTTTTTTCATTTGCTGTGAGATCTTCGACAAGAAAGGTTTCCAGAGAGGCTTCAGTGAATCAGATCTTCACAGAGATGTCAAAGTATCGATGGAGCTGGCACCTCATCGACGGAGCACCTCTCCCCAAGAGCAATACCACTACCCTTGCCTTTCGCCATGACCTTCCTCCGCTCCCTCTCCTTCACTCTCACCCTCTCTCTCGTTCTTCCCTTTCGCCATGGCCTTCCTCCGCTCCCTCTCCTTCACTCTCGCCCCCTCTCTCACCCTCTCTCTTATTTTTCCCTTTCCCGCCACATGCTCTCCGTCCGTCGCCATTTGCTTAGTCGGCGGTCTTCGGGCATTTGAACTGGCAGGTCCCAGCATCAAAGAGTACCTCCTATTAAACTGGGAGAACTATATACCGCCCCCCTTTTCTGGTTATCCCGCCCCTGTTTTTTTGAAATCCGACCCTCCCATTTCGGCTATTCTGCCCCCCTCCCCCATTTTGGATACTTCAGGAGGAGATCGCCCCCCTGTTTTGAAAATTTCTTTCCCGCCCCTCCCGTCCTCTCCCTCCCCTCCCTCCCTCCCTCCCTCCCTCCCCTTCCCTCCCCTTCCCTCCCCTCCCTCCCTCCTCCCCTCCCTCCCTCCCTCCCCTTCCCTCCCCTCCCCTTCCCTCCCCTTCCTGCCCTCCTCCCGTCCTCTCCCCTCCTCCCTCCCTCCCTCCCTCCCTCCCCTCCCCTCCCCTCCCCTCCCCTGCCCACCCCTCCCCTCCCTCCCCTCCCTCCCTCCCCTTCCCTCCCCTCCCCTTCCCTCCTCCCCTCCCTCCCTCCCCTTCCCTCCTCCTCCCTCCCCTCCCTCCCTCCTCCCTCCTCCCTCCCTCCCTCCCTCCCTCCCTCCTTCCCTCCCCTCCCCTTCCTCCCCCTCCCCTCCCTCCCTCCCTCCTCCCTCCCCTCCCTCCCTCCCCTCCCCTTCCCTCCCCTCCCTCCTCCCTCCCTCCCTTCCCTCCCTCCCTCCCTCCCTCCCTCCCTCCTCCTTCCCTCCCCTCCCTCCCTCCTTCTCTCCCCTCCCCTCCCCTTCCCTCCCCTCCCCTCCCCTGCCCACCCCTCCCCCTCCCCTTCCCTCCCCTCCCCTCCCCTTCCCTCCTCCCTCCCTCCCCTTCCCTCCCCTCCCTCCTCCCTCCCCTCCCTTCTCTCCCCTCCCTCCCTCCCCACCCCTCCCCCTCCCTCCCCACCCCTCCTTCCCTTCTTCCCTCGGTTTGCAATCTCCACACAAATGACTGAGTATAAGACTCGCGATGAGCTTGTACAAGTCTTGACCAAGCACTACAAGAAGGAAGGACTTCACATCAAGATCGACAAGCATAGCGATAGCCGCCGACTCTACCTGCAATGCTTTAGCGGGGGGACCTACGAGGACAGAGGTCTGGAAGAGAGTAGTAAGAAGAGGAATATCTCTCCTCTGCTCTCTCTCCTCTAGTCTTTCTCTCCTCTACTCTTTCTCCTCTGCTCATTCTCTCTCTCTCCTTTGCTCTCCCCTGTGCTCTCTCCTCTAGTCTCTCTCTCCTTTGCTCTCACTCCTCTACTCACTCTCTCTCTCCCCTTTGCTCTCTCCTCTGCTCATTCTCACTCTCCTTTGCTCTCTCCTCTAGTCTCTCTCTCCTCTACTCTCACTCCTCTGCTCTTTCTCTCTCCTCTATACTCTCTCTCCTCGGCTCTCGCTCCTTTGCTCTCTCTCTCTCTTCTCTCTCCTTTGCTCTCTCTCTCTCTTCTCGCTCCTTTGCTCTCTCCTGTAGTCTCTCTCCTCTGCTCGCACTCTGCTCTCACTCTCTCTCGCTCTCTCTTTCTCTCTCTCTCTCTCTCTCTCCTCTGCTCTCTCTCCTCTAGTCTTTCTCTCCTCTACTCTCTCTCCTTTGCTCTCTCCTGTGCTCTCTACTCTAGTCTCTCTCTCCTTTGCTCTCACTCCTCTGCTCACTCTCTTTCTCTCCGTTACTCTCGCTCTCGAACGTTGCGCTGATGTGTGAGAAGGAGAAAACGGGGGAATATCCAAAATGGGGGGGGGCGGGATATTTCAAAACAGGGGGCAGAATAGCCGAAATTGGAGGGTCGGATTTCAAAAAAACAGTGGCGGGATAACCAAAAAAGGGGGCGGTATATAGTTCTCCTTAAACTGGGAAAAAATCCATGTTTTTGTTGTGAGCCAAGTTCTCAATGGGAAAAATGTTGTAGCGCGGCGCACATTGCGGAGCAAGAGGATATTGAAATTGATACGATGACGCCTGCCTCATTGGTTGGAGGGGTGCCACGTGGGCGCCACGTGGCGCTCTTTCATTGGGTCAACGTGGCGTCGACTCCGGCTTCCGTCTGCGATTCAACCTGCTCGCACGTGCGAACGGTCTCGATCAATTTTTTTTTTCTTTCTTAATTATTTAGAGCGTTAAAAAACGTCGGTTCGTTGGTTGCAAACTTCTCCGCTTCAGTTTGTGACTCCGAAGCTTCATCCGCTGAAGGAAAATGGATCCTTTGGTGACGTCATAATCAGTTACCCACGCACCTCACGTCGACTGGCCTCTGTCACCTTACCGTACATATTTTTTGACTTCTTTTTCGTACAATTCGTACGGACAGTCCTCCCCTACAGTAGAAGTCAGGAAAACAATTTTTAGTAATACTGTAGAAAGATCTTCCGTTCGATTTTGACTTTTGACGTCCTCTGGATTGTCCCTTCAGCCACAACTCCTGAATTCCGCAGGAACGATTATAATTCGGATTCAAAAATATTTTTTTGGGTTAGGAAGGAGCTATTGCAGGCCATTGGGGGGCGCCTTTTTCTCATTGGATTGGGTCACTTTTTGGGTCAAATTAGGCCATCATTTCGGCTTATCTTAGGCATTTCGGGAGTTTATGTGATTCCAGAGAGGAGGCGAGACGTTGGTCATGGTAGAAGCGATGAAAGATGAGTTCGGAATTTCTTATAAGGACGAGTTAGTACACCTGTCAGAGTCTGGTAAGTAAATTTTATCTTTTAAATAGGAGTAATGCTCTCGTTTCATGTGCTCAAAAAGCGTAATTTGAGTTCGTTTCTCAATAATGAAGGAAGTTTGCTTACATCGGATGCGCACGGAGCAGCAGATTTCTCTCCATTTCAAAAATTCCCTGGCAGGCATGGACATGGATATGGAAATTTTTACCCTCCAAATTTCTTAGATTGCACATGCCTTACTTCACCTTTTTTATAATGTAAAGTGAGCCAGGGATGTGCATCCACCCCAAACCCTGGCTCTCGCTCTCTTTCTCCCTCTCTCTCTCTCTCGCTCTCTCTCTCTCTCTCTCTCACTCTCTCACTTTCTTGCCTCCCGTCGCCCTCCCTCGCTGCCTTCTTTTCCTCCCTCACCTCCTTCTAACTCTCTCTGTCCTCCCCTCCCCTCTCTCTCACGCTCTTCCCCTCTCTCTTTCTATCTCGTGCCGTCTCCCTCCATCCTCGCCCACCTTTCTTCCCTCTCTCCTCTCCCTTTATTTCTCTCTGTTGTCCCCTCTTCTCTCTCTCCCACTTTCTCCTGCTTTATTTATTTTCATCCATATCTGGTTGCATTGCAGATGGCTACACTAGCATTGCCTACATGGCCAAGTACGTTCATCCTTCGCTCCATGGACTCACCCCCTTTCAAAAGCTCACCGAACTGCATAAGGTATGTTTAGATTGGATCAAACGAAGAGGGAGATTGCGAGTGAGGGAGAGGGGGGGAGAAGGGGAGAGTGTGGGAAGAAGGGGGAGAAGGGAGAGAGGGAGGTGGGTGGGGGAGGGGAAGAGTGTGGGGAAGGGCGGCTGGGGAGGAGGGGGGAGGGGGAGAGGGAGAGTGAGGGAGAGAGAGGGAGAGTGGGGAGCAGAGAGAGAGAAGGAGAGCGGGCAATATGGGGAGGTGAGGATGTGGCGGAGAAGAGGGAGAGGAACTGGAAGGGGAAGATGGGGTAGGAGTGATACGAGGATGGGATATGAGTGGGAGGAAGGGGGAAATTTGGAGAGAGGGAGGAGGGGGAGGTGGGGGAGAGGGATTGAGGGAGAAGGGTAGGGAGTGGGATCGAGGGTTTGGAAGAATGGGGAGATCAACATAAACGTATGGGTAGCCTTATATCATCTGATGTAATTTTCATCCTGTAGCAGACTTCAAGAAAGGACAAGATAGAAGCGGAAGGGAGCAAGTACAAGGAGTAAAGTCAACTTGGCTTTTCTTCTTTTCTTTTCCTTTTCCTATGCTTCATAAAATGCTTCATTTCTCATTAAAGAAAGGTTAATGTAACTGGATGCAGATCTCCCCTCCTTTAGCGAAATACAATGCTTCGGCACCTCTTGCAACCCTCGTCCAGTTTAGTGGGACTGCATTGAAATTAACATTTCAAAGATTAGATTTTTGGATCCTGTTCACCCTTCACTGTGTGCTCGCCGTAATCTACCACGGAATCGGCAACAAAGCACGGGGGGGTCTCCCTATGGCTTCTGGATGGCCCAAAGTAAGTAACTATGTTTCCCATTTTCTTCATGGAATCGTTAGCTTCTGTTTAGCTTGGTAGTGTTTGAGTGCGTATCTTTCGTTGTGAATATGTTCAGCGTGAGTCTAACTTCCCTTCATCCTTTGCTATTGCCTTTCAGTTTACTGAACCTTTCCCTGTTTTCTCCGTCAAAGTGGGGTTCTATGCTCATGCATCTTTCCCTGTTTTCTCCGTCAAGAGGGGTTCTATGCTCATGCATCCATGCTCATACTGACAGAATCACACATGAAAAAAAACCCATCCCTTCCTTATTCTAACCCCAATCCCCACCGCTGCAGCTTTGTCCAGCCCTTCTTCACTGAAACTCCTTCACATAGTGCAGGTGAGTGTTGAACTGATTGCCATCCCAGGTGCCCTTAACATCATCCTTCTCCCTTTCTACTTCAACCACGCCTTCAAACGTTACCTCACACAGAGTGGCCATTGTGGGGGAGCCCTTGGCGGTCTTGGCGACTTTGTGACCATGCTTAGAGTTCATTTTGACGACCATGAATTTGGCGGAGCGGACATTGTTCGCCGCCAACTTTGCAAGTTCGCCGTCGCTCTCGCAACTCTTGCCTTTTCCATGCACCCCAGTTTCCGTGAGGACGGAGTGGACAAGTGGGGATGGTACTACTTGCTCGTCTACGACATTCTTTCGCGCAAACAAGTAACTAGCGAACCATGCTGTTGTTGGTCTCATGCTCTTTGTAAGTTGTGGGTACATTGATTCGTGGGGGCGAGAGAGAGGGAGAGAGAACGAGAGAGAGACGAACGAGAGAGAGAGTGTGAGAGAGAGAGAACGAGAGAGAGAGAACGAGAGAGAGTGAGAGAGAGAGAACGAGAGAGAGAACGAGAGAGAGAGTGAGAGAGAGAGAGAACGAGAGAGAGAACGATCGAGAGAGTGAGAGAGAGAGAGAACGAGAGAGAGAGAGAACGAGAGAGAGAACGAGAGAGAGAATGAGAGAGAGAGGGGGGGTCCTATTCATGTATTGTCTTCTGAAAGCTGGTATTCATGAGTTGGGTGGCTCGTAGGTGGAGGAATTGAGGAAATTGGCTTATCGTGAAGATGGGCAGCTCGCCTTCCGAGAGGTTCTCCTTTGGGCCTACCGCGGCGTGTGGGCCCAAGAATCAAAAGGATATCTGCACCCCAAAATCGCCGCCAACTTCACTCGCATCCTGTGGGAGATTCGAGCCCATCTGCAGGAGCTTTACAGACTGTCCAGTACCACATTGTACGTTTCTCAACATTTTCATTTTCATTTTCATTTTCATAGAGAGGAGCTCTCTCTCTCTCCTGTCCCTCTCCCTCTCCCTCTCCCTCTCCCTCTCCCTCTCC
>CM074822.1:1029752-1039840 GCA_037447605.1 Zygnema circumcarinatum
GTGTTTGGTACGTTGATGGTGCACGGGGTTTTGCATGAGGGCAAGGGCACCTTGAGAGTCCGTGAAGACGGTGGTAGCGTGAGGGGGAGGAAAGGTGAGGTTGGAGAGGAGGGATCGGAGCCAAATAGCCTCTTTGGCAGCAGTGGAGGCGGCCATATACTCTGCTTCAGTGGAGGATGTGGCCACTGTAGGCTGCTTCCGAGAGGACCATGAAATAAGGCCACTGCCCAGAGAAAAACACCAGCCAGTAACCGAACGCCTTGTGTCGGGGTCACTGCCCCAGTCAGAGTCACAATAGCCAACGAGGGTGGGGGAGCCAGAGGAGAAGGTAAGGCTCAAGGCCTTGGTGCCCTGAAGGTAACGAAGGACACGCTTGGCAGCGCTGAAGTGAGCAGAAGAGGGGCGGTGAAGGTATTGGCTTAGCTGCCCGACGGCGGCAGCTAGGTCGGGCCGGGTACACAACATTGCATACATAAGGGATCCCACGATGGATCGGTAAGTGGCATGCTCCGTGGGGTCGGGGGAGCCAGCCACAAGGGAGGTAAGGTGAATGTGGGCGTCCAGGGGGGTGGAGATGGGGTTGCAAGCGGCCATCCCAAAACGGTCAAGGAGATCGGAAACATACTTTTCCCGACCGAGGTGAAGGGTCCCAGCAGCCCGACCAATGACGTGGAACTCGGTGACACCATTGCAGTTCAGCCGAGGTCCGGCTATGTCAAAATGGTCGGGCGAGCCGCTTGACGTCCTAAATGGGGAAAGGAGGGACCACAGATAATGAGGTCATCAACGTAAACGCAAGGATGGTGAGGGTCTGGACCGCGGGCCACGAAGATAGATGCCGAAATCGCGCCGAGCAGTGAAGCCGCCGGCAAGAAGGACAAAGATCCAGTAGCGGTTCCGCACGCGTGGTGCTTGCCGAGTCGATGGATTTGCTGAGGCGCGTAAGAGGTGTTCGTGCCGAGTGACATACCCGCCGGGTTGGCGATAAAGATCGTTTCTGAAGGTCCCCGTAGAGGAATGCGGTTTTGACATCCATCTGGTGAATTTCCCAATCGTGGGTGGCGGAGAGAGCAAGGAGGACGCGAATGGAGGTGAATTTGGCCACCGGGGCATAAGTTTCGGTGAAGTCGATGCCTTCAAGCTGAGAGAACCCCTTGGCTACAAAACGGGCTTTATAGCGGTCAACCGAGCCGTCGGATTTTTGTTTGATTTTAAATACCCATTTAGAGCCGATGGCGCGACGACGGGGTGGGAGGGGGACAAGGTCCCAGGTGTTGTTTTTCTGAAGGGAGAGGAATTCAGCATCAGCGGCAGCTTTCCAGATGGCTGCGTCAGGGGTGCGAAGGGCGGCAGCAAAAGTAGGGGGGGCAGACGAGGAGGCGATTAAGGCCATGGCGGAGGAGAGGAGGGCATGGCTGCGCGTCGCATAATTTTCCACTGGTTGCTGTCGCACGCGAAAGTGCTGCGCGGGGGGCAGGGCCGGGGGGAACCGGAGGGGAGAGTGCCGTAGGGCGGGGTGGCGGGGAGGCCGCGACGGGTGAAGGGGAAGGGGAGTCGGGTAGGCCGGAGAAGGCTTAAGGGGGAAAAAAGGAGGGGAGTCCAGAAGCGAGGGGAGGGTCCCAACCGCTCGGTGAGGTAGGAAAGCCCTCCAACGTAAGAGGTGGAGTGTACCGGAAAGTAGGAGACGAGGGGGAGGGGGGAGCTGGGAAAGGGGGGGGCCTACGGAGGGGACGAGGGACACCCGGCGGGAGTGGGAAGGGGAGCGCGACCGGGGCGGACAAAGGAATGTCGGGCGCCAATGGGAGCGCTGGGAGGGGAATGATATCCAACGTCAATGAGGTGGGGGAATCGTGACGGCGCAAGATTGGGATTCGGGCGGGAGGAAGTCGGCGTGGTGTATCGCGGGTCGGTGGCTAATGGAGCCGCTACGACGAGAGAGCCTCATTAAATGCACGCCGCTACGAAAAGTACACCCGATTTGTCGCATGTAAACACCAGATAATGCATGGGGCCTTGGACGTAGCTGCAGCTGGCGAAAAATGCTACTGCACGCCCGCTGGGTCCCCATTTGCCAGACGACTGACGAGATCTTTAGTGTACCAGCTCGCAGCCAAAAATACGGAGGTGGGAGACGGGCTTGCCGCCCGCCAGCCCTCGTGGAGTACCGTGAGGAAGGGCGCAGGTGGGGTGGAAAGGTCTGGCTGTAAGTGGCTGGTCGTGGAGATGGCTTCCTACCGTAAGGCCATGGAGGTCGGCAAATGAAGCATAGAGCTTAGCCATGTCGAATGGGCGGTTAAACCGCCGGGCTTAATTCCATTTTGTCAGCGAGGGAGCTGCGAGTCCGATGGGTGATGCCGTGAAGGCGAAGGTATGTGGAGAAGGCGCGTGGATTACAAACTCGGCCGCTATCAAGGAAAGGTCTCGACGCGCTAATCGAGAAGGGTCTCGCGACGGGCTTTGAACTCGAAGCGAGTAAAAACGCCCACTTGTGAGTTTATGGGAAAAACATGGGAAAAATGAGTCGCTTGGTCAATGAAAGTGACAAAGTATGATGCGCCGCCGAGGCTAACATCCACGCATAGGGCCACAGACATCAGAATGAATGAGTGCCAGAGGCTCAGAGACAAGGGTGGAGCTTGAGGGAAAAGGCAATCTTGTCATTTTTCCTTGAATACAGCCTGAACAAAAGTCTAACTTGTCGGTAGAGAAAGAGTCTAAACCTAACACTAAGCCCTGTCCGAGAGTTCTGAGGCTACTTTCAGCAAGGTGGCCAAAGCGGAGGTGCCACCGAGCAAAGGTAAGGGGGGGGTCAGTGGTGTGAGCATGGGCGTGCCCAAGGGAGGCTGCAAAAGAGGTAAGGGAAAACAAGCGGCCGGTTTTGCGGCCGTGCCCAACTACAGCGTCTGGGGTGAAGAAAGTAACCCCGTCTGGCCTAAAAAGAGCTGAAATGCCTAAAATCAGGATGGAGGCTACCGAAATGTGATTTTCGCGGTGTACATCCACTGTAGACGCCATCGATGATGAAGCGCCGTCGTCAATTAGAGTGGAAAATTCCGGCCGCATTACGCGCGGCAGTCATGAGCCGTTATCCCCTAAGAAAATGGTCATGGGGAGAGGGAGGGGAGAGAGCCGAGAGAACCAGTCACGACGAAAAGTTAGATGATGGGAGGCACCCGAGTCAATAAGCCAAGTGGAGTCAGGGAGAGAAGGGTCATACCCAAAAGGGTCCGCGGCCAGAAAGGCGTGACCGAACTCGGGAGCACCATAGACGACACCCGGGGTGGGAGGCGGGCCGGCCGGGGGGGGGAAGCCGGGGTGAAGAGGGGTACGGGCGGGCGTGGCGGACCAAGGAGCGGTAGGGAACGCGGAGGGGAGGGGTGGCCACGCAGCCGCATTTACGTGCCCGGGCCGGGGACCGAATCGCTAGGGCCAAATCAGGCGCCACGATATTTGCCAAGCAGCGGAGGTATCGACGGCGGTCGGCGCCAGCCTCTTGGCCAGAGCGACAGCTTGTCCTTTACGGAGTCCTGCTCCTTGCAATACCGACAAAAGAGGGCGCCGTGAGACTGGCTAGTGGAGGACCAGATCTCAAAGCTGGACGCTGCGGGAGGATCTCTGAGGGGTGGAATCTTTTCCTCCTCGCTCAAAAAGAAGGTCGGCCGATCGACGGTTAGTGAGATCAGGCACCACCGCGCGATGAAGGACCGAAAGAGTCGGGCGCCTGCCTAAAAGATTACAGATGATCTCATCATCATGAACTACGCAATCAATGCTGCGAAGCCGTCTAGCAAAGGATTTGACGCGGTCAGTATATGTCAGCATGGTTTCAGAGGATTCCTTTACGCAGTTAGTGAAGGCACGCCGCTAAAACGGAGTCGGTGAGACCACTCGGGAGGTTCGCACGCATTGGTCGTAAGAGTCCGCGCCGTGGGAGCTGGTGGCGCCACGACGGTCCGGATGAGACTGGCGCTGAATGCCGAAAGTGTGATAAAGCGGAGAAACGCCTTCTTGTCGCGTTTTGTCCAATCGGCGATCTCCTTCGCGCGTGCAGCCAAGGCGGCCGCGTCGGCGGTGGAGGGAAGTGGCAAAGGACAGGTCTCTAGACCAGTAACGACAGACCACAGATTCTCTTCCTCAAAAAGCTGCTGGCACTGAAACTTCCAGTCGTGCCAGTTTGTCCCATCAAATTTTTCAAGCGCATTTGAGGCATGAGTGGGCCCATAACCTATTGAAAAAGACGGAGTGGACATTGTACGATCAAAGTGAGGACAGAGAGAGTTGACACAAAAAGACAGATGTGTGATTAACGTGGTAAAGTGTACAATGTCCTAATCTGTTTTATATACATTGCGGCTAGAGCTACGCGACAAAAGAGTGTGGAACTAGCCTGAGCAAGGGCGGCCGGGTGTGAAGCACACAGCCGCAAAGGTACAACTAAACTAACAGAAAAGTACAAGCTAAAAGCACAGCCAGGTGTAAGTACACGTGGCTGGGAAAACGACAAAATAGTACGACAAAACTGAGAATGTCGGATTCTCAACAGTGCCTACTTGCAAAAAGAGGCACCCTGTCATCCAAACCAGCCCAGCTTTGTCAGACATTTGTAAGAAGACTCTCAACTTCATGGAAGACATCCCCTAGTCAGTCCATGGCTGGGGACAACTTTCACATTGCAGCCTCTATTTTCTTCTAAGTATGATTCTGCTTAGAATGTATTCCCAGCTAAATTTACATTCCTTCTCAATGCCTACACCATACGGAGCACGGCCGCTAAGAGGATCCTGCTTAGTAACCTCCCGTCTTCTGCTGCGCGTAAATCTGGCTCCCATGGCTCCCGGCTCTATGCTGCCGACGGATCTACCTCCCCCGCTCCTCCCCTTGAGCTCCAGTCTGCACCTCTATTAACCGTACAACCCCCCCCTGATCATCAATTTTCCACGAATACCTCTTTATTTGCGCTAAAAGGTTCTTTGTGAGCGGTTGGTTCCTCGTGATTCCCCATGTTGTGTTGAACATGTACATTGGACGGCGCGTGAGATCAATCCATGCCACGTCTTATTTCTTTTGTTGCCATCCAGGTTGCCCATCCCATGCTTGCCCATCCCATGGTCCGACTTGTGAAATAACAATGAAGGACGGCACACGGAGCCACAGATCAAACAATGGGACTTCGGAACTGTCACATGTGACCAGGCAACCTGTTGCAAGGCGTAGCCCTCACACAATGAAGCCCAGACAAAGGCAATAGCTTTTGAGTTTGTTTGCGTTTGCGCTTTGGCCAGCAATCAGTAAGAGAGGCAGAACTCACTTATCTAAGTGAACACATCATTAAACCATTGGGATTCCTCCCTTTTCATGATTTTAATTATGTGAAGGTATTGATGCTTCCTTGACAATGCATATGTTGAAGGACATCATGCTAGAGATGCGGAATGAAAAGGAAAGGCAGTTCAATCAAAGACAAGGGAAGACATGTGATTCACTTCCCACAGGCACACAACTCATGGAAAGGGAATAAGGAAATCTGAATTACTAGATTATCAGGTCTGAATTGACATGGAGTGGAGCAGCATCAGGGCGCCGGAGGCCATGTCCTCGTACAAGGGCCTCTCAGCTGCATTGTTTGCAAGATCTTGCACGATTTAACTCATATTCCTATCCCCTTCTTCACTAAGTTCTGTCTCTACCTATGGAAACGCGTACAAGCATCACTGCAGCACGCAGTGGGTCAGGGAACTCTCAAAGGCCTCCGGCTCTGCAGATCTGCGGCGACTTTTGCTGTGATTCTTGGAGTTGCAAGAATAGCGGGCAGCGCTTTTTTACTATAGCCGTACATTTGGGCGTGTCAGACTTAACAAAAACTTACGAAAACTTGATTCCGTCCTCCACCTTTGATTGAGTCCGGCTGCTCCTCTTCCTAATGTGGAGTCCAAGTATGTAGATTATACTATAATTAAACTAACTTCAATCATGCGCCATTATTGAAGAATGTAAACCAGATCATCGCCATTCACTACGACTTCTTTAGGCGGATTGGTGAGAACGTAAGCAGAGGGCGAGCCCAACGTTCCAGGAGCTCTGTACAGCCCGAGGGCCAGCGCCCTGTGCTGCGCCAAAAGGCCGTGAAAGAGCGCTCCGTACGACCGCGCTGCGAACTCCGACGGAACCCTAATTTGGTTCAGGGACCACCGCCTGCATTTGTACGGCAGGTCGCCGTCTTCTTCGTCGTCTTCTGCATGGCGCTGCAAGCCGTCGATCAGTTGCTCGAGGAGCGATACCGCGTTCCGGTTGTAGAAGGTCGCCCGCCTGAGCATGGATAAATGGGGACATGATTTGACATGGGCAATGGGTTGGAGCTTCAGGGCTCTACATCGTCCACATGAACATGCTAGCCAAGAAACAAGGGAAGTAGGGGGAGAGAGGGAGGGAGGGAGGGAAGGAGCTGCTTACGTGACAAAACCAAGCTGAAACGGAGAATATGCTTTTCCTGCCATGTACGGAGGCGTGAAGTGCAGGATCGCTTCACGGTGCCTTTTCCAATCCTGTTCCGAACGAGCTCACAAACAACAACTGTTCATAAAGAACGGCATGAAAGCACTCTGTTTCAGCCGATAGAGAAAAAAGTCACTTCACATGTTTTGGGCCTGCCCGAGAGCTTACCAACTTGTCCACACGCCACTTGCTGACTACAAAATTGGGCGGCAAATATTGAAGGTTTCGGGGATGCTGCAGCTCAATTATGAGCTTCTCACCCGCACCCTGCAGATGGAATTCAGACAGAACGCTTAGTATTCACATATGGGTTGGTGGTAACTCCTCAACTTCTGTAGTAACAGATCGTGATTCATGTTCACAGGTATTTCGTGCTTCTTGCCATCCCCAAAACTCACCGCTGGAATGAGCCTCTCCACGTTTGCTGCAATAATAATGTTGTGGACATCACTGCAGCACATATCAAGTATGAGTCAACAGAATTAGTCCAGCATGCTGCAATGCATAGCTCGTTTAATCCAAGTCGTTCAAAGAGTGGGGAGAGAACGGGTAGGAGAAGGAGACAATGAGAACGATAGAGAGATCGAGAGGGAGAGGGAGAGAGGGAGAGGGGGAGATAGAGCGAGAGAGAGGAGGGAGCGGTTGAAAGAATGATACTTGTCAAATGCATCCATCATTCTCGCTCGCGTTGGCGACTCCTCCGCATCATCCGTAAACTGATCGACCGGTTTTCCGAAGTTGGCCAAAACTACGATCTTTTCTGTAAATCAGGAAACAAAAGACCAGACACAAGATGGAGCATCAATTGCGAATTCAATCTTCTCGCTCTTTCAAGAAACACCTATAGCCATCTCACCTTGTTTCAAGTGCACCCGAATCTAATATATCATTCTTTTTGGGACTTTTCACTGTTCAGCAATACTGAGATTTTGAAAATGTGGGTCTCACCTGCTTTTTGAACTCCTGCTCTAAGAAGATCCACCTCATACAAAGGAGATCCTTGCACGAAAAAGACTTCCGGAAACATTCCAACATGTCCCCATTGCAGACTGCTGAGTTCATTCGGATGCAGAATCACAACAGGAGGGTTTGGAAAATTGGGCCGACGGAGGTCGGAGAGGAAGTGGTAGAGGTTGTTCTGCCAAGTTCCCTGAATTCACAAAAAATTTAAGCCCATTTGAGGTTTTTAAAAAACAAAAGTAATGTGAACGCTTTCGTGCGCTAGAAAGTGAAAGAACGAAATGGAGTGTTTTGATTGGTTCGGTATTAGCCTAAAACCAGCACAGAAATTGGGTCTCACCTGAATGCAAACCAGCACATGGGGCTGCTTCAAATGCACCATATCCAACGTCCTTTCACTCAAATTTTCAAGAATTTCCGCTTTTCTCTTCAGGAGAGCTGCTGGATAGGGACACCCCTGCAAGTTATATGGCGGCCATGCAAGGAGGCGATCGATAACTTCTGAAGCTTTCATTGAATTTCTTGAGCTCCCTCTATGCAGCTCCGTTTTATCTTTCATATCAGCTTCTAAGGACTCCACTAGACCACCGTTTGCCTCCTCCACCCCATTGCTCCTTTCCCCCTCCTCCAAAGCCTCCTTCCACTCTTTTGCCAAGTTCACTACTGCGGGAGTACCGTTGGCCTCCTTTCTGTCTCCCTCCATAGTGTAAGGAATAAGCTCAGATTGCCTGAAAGATGATGAAGAAGTTAAAGGAACACACTCCCCTCTCTCCTCCAACGCCTGCCGTTCATTCCAAGCTCTCTCTAAGGCCGCTACCTGCTGCTGTACGGACTCATTTCCTCTCGATTTCTCAAGTGAATGAACACATGAGCATGCTCTACTGAGAGAGCAGGTAGAGCATACGCTTCTGCTTCCTCCCATCATGGAGACTATATACACCTTTTCAAGGTCAGTGGCCATAGCCAGGCCCACATCATTGGGCTTAATCTCGGTCCCGTAAGGGAACAGCTTCTGGATGCGCAATCCGGGTCCAGCCGAAACGTCCAGTGCGAACAGGGCAATATTCAGCTCTTTGTATAAGAAGTCGGCAATCTGCAGGAGAGAAAGTAGATTTTTCGATAAAGCAGGGGAGGGGAGGTATGGAGGGAGGGCGAAGGGAGTTGGGAGTTCAAAGTCAGCCTATCCCTATCGGCTCTCTCCCTTCTCCCTATCCGTTTCCCACTATCTCTCTCCCCCCCCCCCTATGACTCCCGCCACATTGCCCTACTCACATCTTGAAACTTTTGATGGTGGAAGTGCGGTGGAAACACGAGCGGCAGCGCCTCGTTAGAAAATCCGGCTTGATATTCGGAGATGAAGTGGTCTTGCTTGAAGCCTCTCAAGTTGGGTTCTTTTACAAAGAGATTATTAACCAAAGTGTAAAGGCCCTTAATGAAACAGCTGCATACGAAACAGAATGGGTGGGCTCTCTCATGATTAAATCATAGGCTCTTAGTATCCCCTTTCCATTTTGTTTTGGAAACATTGCGGTGTGCAGCAAACCTAGTCGAATTTTAAGTGAGATAGGGAGAGCGACTATGAGAGCGAGAAAGAAAAAGTTGGGGGAGGGAGAGGAAGGAGCAGTACCTGCGTGCTAAAAGTTGCAGCCTGAGCTTCTCCAAGCAGATGACCTGCAGATTGGAGGCTTCCTCTCTATCCCACACTGCACTCGACTGCGTTTCCGGCTTCAAGACTTCCACAATAACGCGAGTTCCAATTCCGCAATATCGTAAAACGGACAGAGTTCGGATAATTTGTGAGTTATCTTCTGCAGGAGCATCCTTCAATATGACCCCAACAAGCCGACAGATGCTAGCCAATGTCAGGTTTCTGCCAACAGACATCCCTACACAACATATATATGTATGCATTCATATCAACCAGATTCGAAGGTAAATGCTCCAAAAGTTTGGGTATACTTTGTTTTTTTAGGCCAAACCTGGGTCCCGGAATCCGCGAGGAGGAATATGGCGGAGGCCGCACGTGCGTGGACGCGGTCGAGGTCCTTCTCCTTTAGAGGCGAGCCTTCCATGAACTCCACAACTCCGTTGTACTTCGCGATGAGGGTGCTCAACTGGTGGCTAACGGAATGCATGGAAACGGGAATACAGCGGAATGGGTTCATAGGGAGTTCATAGGGTATTTGGGAAAGAAAGAGTAGGAGGGTGTGCACAAGCCCTTGACATAATGTAAGATTCTGAAAGAAAATAAGCATGAATATATTTGCAGGAATTGGAGGAAACTTACGATGGCCGGAACGGGGCAAGAATGATGGTCTTTAGAGGATAGGTAGAATCAATGTACGCTGTGAGATCTGTGGAAGAGAAAAGGAAGAAAAGTTAATGAATGCTTGTTTTCAGCAGCATCTTTTGCCTGTTTGAGCGAGTTTAACTGGATTCCATGAATGCTCCTCTCATTGAAAATGCGATGGTTTCTTTTGCAGTGTTTGATAGAGCAATTTACCTGCATCATGCGTTCCTCGATAAAATTCGGCGAGGAAACTTTCAATTGTTGCGTACGATATTCCGCCACTCACAAGCACATATCTCGATCCCGCCACTTTTAACACATTGAAAGTTCCGCCATACGGCCTGCA
>CM074822.1:1043895-1064534 GCA_037447605.1 Zygnema circumcarinatum
GGGAGGGGGAGAGGGAGCGGGAGCGGCAGGGGGAGGGGGAGAGGGAGCGGGAGCGGCAGGGGAGGTCAGGTAAGGCGGCCGCGGGGAAGGAGAGGAGGCGCAAGAGAGAGAGGAAGGGAGAGAGGGATGGAAAGAGGGAGGGAGAGAGGGATGGAAAGAGGGAGGGAGAGAGGGTGGGAAAAAGGGTGGGAGAAAGGTGGTAGAGGGAATCTCTCAGAGAGCGAGAGCAAGGTAGAGGAG
This sequence comes from Zygnema circumcarinatum, assembly GCA_037447605.1. NCBI lineage: Eukaryota > Viridiplantae > Streptophyta > Zygnematophyceae > Zygnematales > Zygnemataceae > Zygnema > Zygnema circumcarinatum. Next base: position 1,044,136 of record CM074822.1, read on the forward strand.
GGACCAGAGGGAGGCGGCCGGCAAGAGGGACAGTGGCGTGGGTTCCATGTACCAGTTTAGCGTCAAGAGCGACGCGATTACGGGCTCCATGAAGGCAACTTATATCGACGTGGCGCAGACGTGGCGATGACGTGATTGCCACGTTGGCGTTCTGTGCGCTTAATTTGCAGTGGGAGAAAAAATTGATCTTTATATCCAATAGTGTACTGCCACGTGGCCAATCAAGATCGTTCTTGACGCCACGCTGGTGCGCCAACGTCTACCGCGGTGACCGCCAGTCGCGGTCGCGGTTCGCCGCGAACTGGCGCCGCCTGGAACCCAAAATAGCGTCGGCGACGACGCGAGGCGGGCAAGTGGGGTGCCACGTGGAACGCGGCGTGGACAAACATGTACTCGTGGCGTGTTCAAATTGGGTACTGTAATTTGGAGTTGCATCTAACGTGGCACATGTTGGATGGAGGCTCACGAGAGCACTCGACGTCTCGGTGTCAGGTCACGTCAGGCAGGAGAGTTTCCAGTCGAGTGAGCACCGACCGACTCGATATGTCCCTCGTCAATAACTGCTTTCGTCCTGATAACCGAATTATATCGTAATGACGTCATATGACAGCAAAAGACGAACTGTACAATGGAGGTGCGGCAGACGCACTCAGTTTTTAAAAGTCTGTCAGTTTTTATTCCCGCCATTTCTGACTGCCGTCCGCGGACTCCACTTTTGTCGCGTCTCGTTTCGTCACGTCACGGTCCCAAAGATAATTTGTCACGTCATATGTTGCCGCGACCAATCATCGTGTTGCGCCCTACGGGTTCGGGAGTGGGGAGGGGGAGGCACGGGAGAGGGAGAGGGAGAGGGAGAGGGAGTGGGAGGGGTACGGGAGAGGGAGAGGGAGAGGGATGAGGAGAGGGAGAGGTGCGGGAGAGGGAGAGGAAGGAGAGGTAGAGAGAGAGGTACGGGAGGGGGGGGAGAGGGAGGAGAGGAGAGGACGAGGTGCGGGAGAGGGAGAGGGAGGAGAGGTAGTGGGAGAGGTACGGGAAAGGGGGGGAAAGGGAGGAGAGGACGAGGTACGGGAGAGGGAGAGAGGAGGGAGCGGGAGAGATACGGGAGGGGAAGAGGGAAAGGAGAGGGAGAGGGAGAGGTTCGAGAGTGGGAGAGGTACGGAAGAGGGAGGGGTACGGGAAGGGGAGAGGTAGAGGGAGAAAACCGAAAACCAAAAACTTTTCCAAGGGCATTTCTTTGGCTGATTGTGTGCTGACACGTGGCAGTCCAGATTCGGAAACTCGAATTACAAGCGACTGTTAAAGACGGTGTCCGTACGGCTTTCTCTGTATCAGCAAATCAAATTCTGCCACGTGGTGAACTTTAAAGACGTGGCAGGATCTGATTGGCCATCTGTTAGAAATTGAGACCCACCCTCTTCCTTGTCACCGTGACGCGTCGTGGATGACGTCATGGATGTTGCACTAAGGGATACCGGGCAACGACTGTACAAAGAGGCAAAAATGAACTTTTGAAATTTGCATTTGTAACTAACTTGTTATATATGTCGGAGCTAACGAATTGATTTCTGTACTTTTTCTAATGTATACAGAAATCTAAATTTAACACTGCTACCTCCAACATTACATAGCAAAACGCTCCTAGGAAGAAAGGGCAATCAATCTCTAGTTTACATTGTCCTCAAGCAAAACACAGTCTGACTCGGAAGAGAATTAGCTCTACCGTACAGTTAGTTCTAAGGTGCACACAACATGCACCTAAGCGCCGCCCTCATGCTTAGGAGCCTGCTTTAACTTCGATAGTGAGTAGCATGTTCCGTAGAAGATGGCGAGGGGAAATTTCCCACTTGTTGTGGAATTAGTTGCGAATAATTTCACATATGCAGCGCCTTAAGCTGCCCGCCTTGGTTGAGGGGGAGGAGAACAGGGAGCAGCACGAGGGGGAGGAGGGGAAGAGGCTCTTCCACTTCTTGTGGGCCATTGAGCTCCGCAGCTGGATACTGTGTAGTAAGGGAATGGGCCATTGATCAGGTTCGGACATGTGACGGATTCGCCTGGAAAACCATTCAGAAAGCATTTGGAAAATGTCAGGTCTATCTTCTGCAAACGTTTGCAGTCTCACCGCTCAAGAGAAGCAGTACAGAAGCTGCATTGCGATCCTAGTGATTGAGAAGCAAACGGTGGGTGTAAAGGATGATCAGTGTATAATATGGGACATAAGTCTCCTTATCAACTTTTAACGAAGAGTGTTTGCCTCACTTGTCACATTGTTGACCAGCTTGACCTCGTACGGAGGATTAAACGGCGTCCCCGTAGACTGCACGTCATAGCTCGCGCCCCACTTGAAATTCATTGGAAGGAAGTTGTTATAATTTGTCTGCGCCAAAACCCAAATGAGCAACTAAGGTTCTTTAGTCACTAACACCAAGTACGTGTCTGCCAACCAAATATTTTTTAGATGTTTTCTACTAAAGTTTTTGAACAAGATTCACCGGACGAATGTAGACGTTTGTCACGTTTCCGGGACCACCAACATCGCGGAGGACGAGGTTGAGCCACCACACGGAGCTTCCTCGGTTGAAGAAGAAGGAGATGGGTTCTTCATACACACATGGTACCCTGCACGGAGGAGAGGGCGAGAGAGTGAGTGAACAGGAGAAAAGTGGGAAAGGAGAGGTGTCCTTGCCAAGTTCTCATATCATTTCTGCTGCCAATGCAATGACTTCAACAAAAACAGGGAGAACTTCACCTCCTGTAAAGTACCCCGCTCATGTAGCCTTTGCCCGGGAAGCTCTCCCTTGCCGAGGGAATAGCCATGGCGGCAAACGCCTCCCTTGTGAGGTCAAAGTGAACCTTTCCGTCGCCGCACCAGTTGGGGTTGCCGCCGCTCGGACACCAATCCGTGATCGTGACAGTGATCGGCTTCGAGCTGCATGCAGAGTTGCTCGTGCACTTGACCTGCAGGAGGTGCCGCCGGCAGGCATTAGGACAGGATCTGTGGGCGCATGCGTTTTGGGAATTGAGCTTGCCAACATGCGGTTTGCATGGCCGTGCAAGCGAGTAAGGAAGTGCCACGTGGCTGTTGCTGCACCTGATAGCACGTCCCGCAGCCGCCTCCCTTCACGAAGAGCGCTTGGCTGCCAGCGGATGCCATTCGTCCGTACGCCGTCTGATTCAGCGCGCCGTACCCGCAGGCGCCACCTGCAGTAGGAGGAGTCACGTGTCAGAGAATTGGAGGGACGACAGCGAGGGAGTGAGAAGGAGGGAGTGAGGGAGAGAGAGAGGGAGCGTGATGGAGAGAGAGAGAGAGAGAGTGAGGGAGTGAGGGAGAGAGAGAGGGAGTGAGGGAGTGAGGGAGAAAGAGAGGGAGTGTGAGAGAGAGAAAGAGAGAGAGAGGGAGAGAGAAAGGAAGAGTGGACGGAAAGGCGCGTTGGCGATATCTTACCATCAGGGTTGCCTTGGCCTGGCCCGCCGGGATACCAAGTGGAGGTCGCATTGTACCACACTCGCCCGAACAGCGGGGCACTGCTTACAAGTGGGAGCAGTGCCACGCTGGAAATAAGCAAAAGCACAAGAAGTGACGGCGCCATGACTTGACTTTGGCAGCTCCCCTCTCCCTCTACCACTCTGTTGCTTCCCGCTCACTCTGAGCTCTTCTCCCTCTCCTTCCCTCTCTCTCTCTCTCTCTGCATTGCGGTGGTGTCATCGTTCCATCCTTCCTTTTGAAAGGGGCTCCAGTGCGGGCGCGGCTGCCACGTGGCGTGCCGCCGCGCGCGGTGCGGCGGTCGGCGGCGGCGGCGGCCGCGCTTCCGCCGCTCCGCCGCTCCGCCGCATGCCGATATGCCGATATATCGTCAAACATCACACCGTAGCGTATTGTACCTTATTGACCAGTACACTTGTACAACAAACCAAAGCAGTCATTTTGTCTTTTTGTGCAATTACCGACATGTGGCGCCTGATAATAGGCGAAAATTTTATATGATGAATTGTGAGGGTACTAGTGTACCAGCAAATCTTGGCTTCATCGCGGCACTGTACGGATGATTGTCGATTGCCACTTTCTGACGTCACTTAACTGTCATGTGACACGCTGCATAGCCTGATTGGAAAGCGATCGCCCTAAACTGTGTAACGGGGAAAACGGATTTCCCTCCCGTTGCGGCCGTCAACCGCGACTCCAAACTGTACTTGGAACTGGAACGCAGCCCGAGATTGTCCAAACCAATCGTACGGACAAGACAGTCCGTACGGATTGCAATCCGTAGACCTCAGTGAAGACGGGGTCAACCAGAGTGGTGGATCCACAGGCCCACTGTTGAACTGTACAGAAGAGATAATTATCTCCTTAATCAGACTGTATTTTGCTTGAGGACAATGTAGACTAGTGATTGATTGCCCTTTCCTCCTAGGAGCGTTTTGCTATGTAATGTTGGAGCTAGCAGTGTTAAATTTAGATTTCTGCATATATTAGAAATAGTACAGATATCCCTTTGTTAGCTCCGACATATATAGCAGGTTAGTTACAAATGTAGACTTCAAAAGTTCATTTTTGGAAAAAAATAAAAGTTGATTTTTGCCTTTTTGTACAGTCGTTGTTGCCCGGTATCCCTTCGCGCGTCATCCGTGACGCGTCACGGTGACATGGACGAGGGTGGGTCTCAATTTCTTACAGAAGGCAATCAAATCCTGCCAATCCAGCCAATCCTTCTCTTTCTCCCTCTCCCGTACCTATACCTCTCCCTCCACTCTCCGTCTCCCTCTCCCGTGCCTCGTCCTCTCTTCTCCTCCCTTTCCCCCCCTCTCCCGTACCTCTCCCTCTACCTCTCCTCCCTCTCCCTCTCCCGCACCTCTCCCTCTCCTCCTCCCTCTCCCTCTCCCGTACCCCTCCCACTCCCTCTCCCTCTCCCGTACCTCCCCCTCCCCTCTCCCGTACCCCTCCCACTCCCTTTCCCTCTCCCTCCTCCCTCCCTTTCCCTCTCCCTCTCCCCCATCGTACTGAGTAATGATGAGTTGCAAACTCACACGCTACGACCTATCGCATTTTTCACTCCGCCAAAACCCATCATGATGTGCACTCGCAACGCATTGAGACGAAGAAGGTCCTCAGACTCCTGAATTCATCCGCTCTAACTCAACCGGTCAACTTTCACGACTCCCAGCTGCACTTCAAACAAATATACTTTAAATGAGCCAATCTCTCTTTCTGGTCTCTCTCTCTGTCTCTCTCTCTCTCTCTCTCTCTCTCTCTCGCTCTCTCTCTCGCTCTCTCTCTCGCTCTCTCTCTCTCTCTCTCTCTCTCTCTCTCTCTCTCTCTCTCTCTCGCTCTCTCTCTCTCGCTGTCTCTGTCTCTCTTTTCTATCTATCTAAGAGTAACATCTATGATATGCTCAAAAGCTTTTCCGACTCGTCGCTGCCATTTTCCGTCCCCTCTCCTTCAGCCCATGCCTTGGCCTCCCGCGGCTTGAGGGCGCCCAACTCGTCCGCGTACGCCGAGTCCTTGTTGACGAGCAGCACGGACTCCTGCAAGAAGCGGAAGGCGGCGTCGAACACGGGGATGTCCATCTGGTCGCTGCCCAACGGGTTGCTGCAGACAGGGGGGGAAAGGGATGAGGGAGGGAAGGAGCAGCAGAACAAAACGTGCAAACACCTATGCATATTAACATTCAAACCGATGGAGGGAGGGAAGGACGGAATGGGGAGGAGTGGAGAGAGTAGAGAGGTGGAAAGAAAGTTAGGAAAGAGAGGTAGAGGGAGAGAATGGTATAGAGTGAGAGAGAGAGAGAGAGAGAGAGAGAGCAAGAGAAAGGAAAGAGAACTTACCTCATGCTGTTTCCAATCTCTCGGATTCCGAGGAGCCCGATAAGGATGAGAACAAAGCCAAGAATTGACCAATAGGGCGACACAAAAGCAAAGGCATAGGCCAACATGAAGAGGTAGACGAGCAGCATGAAGTTGAGGAGGTGGTAATACGAAAACGGTCTGCATACAAAAGGAAAAAACCCACGAAGAAAAAAACATTTTCAATAAGAACCCACTTCTCTTTGTCAAAGAAATAGACATGCCTCAAAATAAAGTATGCGAATTGCAGAGTTTAAAGGTGAGGTCTGTACACGGGCCCACTAACGAAGGTGTAGAGAGCGTCGAGATGTTTGCGAATTTCAAGCAGCTTTGTGGTGAAGAGGCCGGCCACATCCGGCTTTATGTAGCTCCTTGTATGCTGGGCCCATACTCCTCTGTTGAGCCACAATAGGAGCTCTTTGTAGACTAAGTTACCTGTACCAATCGCCTGAAGAGGCTTCAAGTCATTCACCTGCACAGACACAAAGGGATCAAATATTGACTAATTATTTTGCCCTATTTCAGAGCTTGAGTCAAGTCTTTGTTGATGAATTTATTTCATTTTCAGAGAAGGAAAGAGGAGATTACCTGTTCAGCGGTTAGAAGTTTGCTGTTTTCAAGGTACCACCATGCCCATTCATTAATTTTTGAAGCGCGGTTCTGTGGGAGGCTCGCATAGGCGAGTATATGGAGAGAGTTGGCGAGTTTACAGAGGTAGTGGCGAATCATGGAAGCATTGGACCCAACATGGTCATCCAAATGGACCCTTAAAAGAACCAAAAATTCCCCCAAAAGGCCACAAGTAGAGGTCACATTCGCGGACTGAGTGAGGTATCGAGAATATGTTTGGTTGAGGTAGAAAACCAGAATGAAGGTAATAAGGCCTCCAGGAATGGCGACGTAACTCGAACCCACCTGCAAAATTTGAACATTGAAAACTAAAATAACATTATCAATTCGCTAATTACATTACTCTGTCATTGTTAAGCTGCAGAAAACGAATTTTTCAACGTTTCAAGTTTCTGATGGTGAGCTTACTGGGGGCCATCCAGAAGCATTTGGAAGCTCTCCAGAAGTTGTATTTCCGCTTGAAAAGTAAGCGACTGAGAAGGAAATGTGAGCCAAAAGAAGGATCCAAAAGTCAACTCGGTGGAAAACCAGCTCCACAGCCGTGCCCACAAATCGGAAAAAAGTTCGCAGGGGTTCTTCCGGGCGATACTTAGCCAATGGAGGGGCCACCTGCGTAAAATTTTACATTAAATTATTTAAATTTAGAAAAAGTCTATTAGTAAAACAAACATCTAACTTCTCCTTCCGTCATTAACACGAAAGAAAAAATGTTCAGATCTTTAAGTGATTTCACAAACTGATATAGAAATGTAAGTTGTTTTGCTAGAATGTATCGTTTTTCAGCTTTTTGAATAGCGATATCCGAAATCCTTTACCACCTACAAAGTGGATTTTTTTGAGCCGATCGAAGCCGGAACTATTCTCAGCCTCCATCGCTGCATAGAGAGACCAGCGCTCCTCCGCGCTTGCATTAAGGGCCCTCTCTTTTTCTTGCTCTCCCTTAGACATAAAAAGGCGCGGAATCGCCTTCTCAATATGGGCAACGGCCTCTGCGACTCGGTTCACTTCATGCTTCGGGGGAGCTTCTGCAAACCCAAAAACTATAGATCAGCTTAGCAACTGTTTTTTTTGTTTTGTTTCGTTAGACATCCATTCACGTTGCGATGTTGCAGATGAATAATATAAGTAATATTCTAATAGCAGCTTGTCTCTACTCTCGCTCTCTCTCTCTCTCTCCTTGGCTTCCTCAGTCTCCTCTCCCTCTGCTTCCTTCTCTCTCACGCTTCTCTCCTCCCTCCTCTCCCTCTGCTTCCTTCTCTCTTCCGCTTCTCCTTCCTCCTCTCCCGCTGCTTCCTTCTCCCTCCTGCTTCTCTCTCGCTCTCTCACACTCTCTCTCCCCGTCTCACACTCTCATTTGTTAAGGGTGAGGGAGAAGAAGCTCTCACTTTGGGCTGTAGTAAGAAGAGGCGCCTCAAGGTCGTTTTTGCGCATCGCATTTGCTGACCAAGTTCTCTGACGAACTGCGGAATTCGAATCGGAACCCATGTTGGGTGTGAATTTGAAGTCCTGAAAAAATGAAAAACCGGAGGTGTGAGCTTGATTTTGTAGTGAAATAATGCAGAGTTTGGACTTTTTCGGAAACGCTCTACGATGAGATGTGGGTCTGCGCGATACATTTATTTCACAAGAAATTCATTGCACATAAGAAAAATATTTAAGGTAGAAAAATGGATGTCAGTAGATGGCACGCCTTGCTACAGCAATTGGAGCTTAATTCAAGCAAGGGACTGTTGGAGGGAGGAGAGATGTCACGAGAGGGGAAAGATGGGTGAAACTAAAGACCCACACTGAGATGAAGTGAGAGAGGGAGAGGGAGTAGGAGAGAGGGAAAGGAGAGAGAAAAGGAGACCAGCACAGTAGAGAGCACAGACTGACCGCGTCCTCCCTCCCTCCCCTCCCCTCCCCTCTCCCTCTCTTCCCTCCCTTTCTCTCCCCTCCCCTCACCTCAGTCCCCTCCTCTCCCATCTCCCGTCCCTCCTCTCCTCTCCCCTCTCCCTCCCCTCACTCCCCTCTTATCCCCACTCCCTCCCATCCTTCTTTCTCTCCCCTCCCCTCCCTCCCCTCCTCGCCCCTCTCCCCTCCTCCCCTTTTCTCCCACTTCCCTTCCTGCCCTCCTCTCCCCTCTCCCTCCCTCCCCTCCCCTCTCCCTTCCTTTCTCTCCCCTCTCTCCCTTTCTCTCCCCTCTCCTCCCCTCCACTCCCTCGCTTTCTCCCCTGTCCCCTCCCCTTCCTCCCCTCCTCTCCCCTTTCCCCTCTACCCTCCCCCCTATCCCCTCCCCCCTCTCCCCTTCCCCCTCTCCCCTTCCCCCTCTCCCCTCCCTCCCTCACCTTTCCCTCCACGGGTCGACCGCAGCCACACCTCTCCCCGCTCCCCCCCTTCGCCGCTTCCCTCCCCGTGGCTTCTCCCCTCCCCAGGTCGGCGCGCGTTCCTTGTCACGCTTCCGTTCAAAATCCGTAAAATCGGGTGACGTGCTGCTGGTACACGTGGTCTCGAATTTGTCGTTTTGGTCAGGAATGCTTTTCAAAGGGCTATTCACAAATTTGTCGTTTTGTTGTCGTTTCTGGTGGAGACGACACGTATCGGTCCGCGAGACCAAGTAGAATTGTTGTGATTGGTCCAAAAGTTTATGTTGTACACTCTGATTGGCTGGAAAAGATTCCGAATTCGGTTATGACGTCATTAGAATCTTTCGGTGGCGACCTTATCCATATCCGCTGAGCTGGTTGTTCTAAATTTTTTGTCGTCTTCGTGTTTTTGTCGTTGGGAACATTTCTAAATTGTCGTCTTGTGGTTTGACGGGTCACGTGCGTCCATACAAGCATTGCTGTCCACTTTGGATTTTTTCTGAAAAAACAACCTTGTCCATGCACAGTACTAATTTTCTTGTCTTCTGCAGTATGGACAATTCTCCGCGACTTTGGGAGCCGGCCAGTCGACGACAGAAAGTCTTATTCCCAAAAAATTGCACCACGTGTCAAATGGATGCCGAAATCACGTGTGGCTCCAGGAGATCGGACCACTAAATTGTCCTTTCAGAATTGTCTTTTTCTGTCATATGATGTCATTGCGATAGTATTCTTTTGTCAGGACAAAAACCGTTACTAACAAGCGACAAACATATCGAGCCTCTGTCCATGGTCGGTGCTCACTCGTTTGGAAACTTTGTCCTTCTTGACATGACGTGACACATCGCAACGTGACGTGACACCAGAGCGTCGGTGCTTCTCTTGAGGCTCCATCCAAAATGTGCCACGTTGGATGCCACGCCAAACTACCCAATCAGTACTTTCCACGTGTTCATACTTTACACGTGGCGTCCGACGTGAACACTCCGCCTTGCCCGCCTCGCGTCGTCGCCGACGCTATTTTGGGTTCCAGGCGGCGCCAGTTTGCGGCGAACCGCGACCGGGACCGGCAGTCACCGCGGTCGACGTTGGTAAACCAGCTTCGCATCCGAGACCGATTATGAGTGGCCACGTGGCAAAACGTTATTGGATAACAAGTCCGCGTTCCATCAGTATAGCGCACAGAACGCCAACGTGGCAGCCACGTCATCGCCATATCTGCACCACGTCGATAAAACTTTTCTCCATGGAGCCCGTCTTCGTGTCGCTCACGACGCTAAACGGGTACATGGAACCCAGCCCATTGTCCCTCTCGCCGGCCGCCTCCCTCTGGTCCCTCCTCGACCTTGCTCTCGCTCCCTGAGTGACTCTCTCTACCACCCTCTCTCCCTCCCTCTCTCCCTCCCTCTCTCCCCTCCCTCTCTCTCTCTCTCCTGCCTCCTCTCCTTCCCCGCGCCCGCCATGGCTCCCGGGATGACGTCAGCAGGGGACAGGGTCGTCCGCGAGCAGCTGAGCACGTCGCAGAGGGAGCACGTGGAGGCTCCACATTTGGGTAAAGGAGGGGGTGAGGCAGAGAGGGAGAGGGAGGGAGGGGACAGAGAGGGAGAGAGGGAGTAATTGAGGGAGGGTGAGGGATGGAGGTGAATGCTTAAAGGTTTCAATTGCCGCAGGAGATAGATTCGAAGAGATCGCTCCAGCAGTGAAAAATCTAGTTTTTTCTAAATTTAAGGATATTAAACTAATCTAAACAGTTTTTTCTGAATTTGATTTTCTTTTATTTTGGGGACCGAAAAGGGGACTGAAAATTGTAGCTGCATGTGCATGCATTGTGCGCAGATGCTCCCTCTGAAGAAAACTTCATGGCGAAGTACAATGACCCCAAGCTCGCTGGTCTCGACAGCTTCCAGAAGCTGCGGAAGCTCCACAAGGTCAGAAAATTCGGCTGCTACTTTCATCTTTTCCCCTTCCTTTTCAAATTTCCTTGTGGGCATTTTTTTTTTTTTAATTTTGTGCATTTTATCGTGCAGGTCGCCCCTCCACTCGCGAGCTACGAAGCAGCTGCTCCCCTTTCCGGTTTGGTGCGATTTGGGGGCACCGCTCTGGAAATGTCCTTAGAGAGCTTCGACTTTTGGCTGCTCTTCTCCATCCACTGCGCGCTATCCGTGGCTTACTTCTACTCCGGATATGGAACTGCGAGTGGATCCCCTACGGCTCCTGGATGGCCCAAGGCAGGCCTCTTCTCTCTCTCTCTCTCTCTCTCTCTCTCTCTCTCTCTCTCTCTCGCTCTCTCTCCCTTTGTTTCTGTCTCTCTCTCTCTCCCTCTCCCTCAATCTCGCTCTCCTTTTCCCCTTATACATCTCTCTCTTTTTCTCTATATCTCTCTCCCCTCCTGGCTTCTCTCACTTCCCTCTCCTCGCCTCCTCTCCCTCTCTCTTTCTCCTTCCACCCTCGCTCCTCCCGCTCCTCACATATCTTCTCTCCCTTACTTTCGCTCTCCCTTTCTCCCTCTCCATTTTCCTCTCTCTCTCTCTCTCTCTCCCTCTCCTTCTCCCCCCCTCCCTTCACCTCCCTCCCTCCCTCCCTCCGTCCATTAACACTTTGTCCTTCTCCATTTCTCACAGATCAACACGAATTTCATCGCCATTCCCGGTGGACTCACCGCCTTTGTGATTGTGTTCTATCTCAACCAAGCTTTTTCTCGCTTCCTTGAACAAAACAACCATGCCGCCGCCGCCACTGGCAGCCTCGGAGAATACATTCTCTTGCTTCGCATCCACCTCGCCGACCATTCGTTTCCCGAAGCCGAGCAAGTTCGCCATCAACTCTGCAACCTTGTCAATGCGGCCATTGTTTTGGCCTTTTCAATGCATCCCAATTACAGAGAGGATGGCGTGGACAAGTGGGGTTGGTATTTCCTCATCGACAGCAAGTTCCTTACTCCGGCGCAGGTATGTCCTTTGTAAACTGGAAACGTTTTTGAAACCAATCTCAGTACTCTGCTTTGCTGCCAGGTTCACCATCGCTAGAAATTTCCTAATTTTCCCAAAAATGGTTGAAGCTAGTTTTGTATAGTCAAGTCTGAGATAACTAGACTTGCCAAAACAAATCAAACCAGACACTAACTTGAGCTCTATTTCTTGCCTATAATTCACATATTCCAGACCATCCCGCTCACTAAATGAATGTTGCTGTACTCATTCTCTATCCCCCCCTTTTTTTTTTTTTTGGGCAGGTGGAGGAACTGAAGCCGATTGCTTACTATGGAGACGGCCGCCTTGCTTTCCGAGAAATTTTGCTTTGGGCGAACCGCGGGCTGTGGGCGCAAGAGTCGCGAGGCTTTGTGCCAGTCGGCGTCGCGAGCCTCTTCACAACAAAGCTCTGGGAAGTGAGGGCGCATCTTGAAGCTCTCTACTCCATGCCGCAAGGACCCGTGTAAGTGGCCACATTCTCAAATTGCAATTGGAAATTGGACTTCTTAGTTGTATTTGGAAAGGCAGAGGGAGGCGACCTCAGTTAAATGTTTACCCATTTTGCCTTCTTTTGAGAAATGGAGGCTTTCTAGCAACATCGGCTGATCTTCCTTCCTTTGTTGGATTGTGAATTTCGCAGGCCGTTTGCCTACTTCCACCTCCTCAACTTCATCGTTTTGACGTACCTCTTTGTGCTCTCCTACGCGTTTGTCTTCATCGCTCCCGTCTGGTCGATTCCCGGCTTCTTCTTCATTCTGGTTGGCATTTTGGGGGTTCGCCAGCTCTCTATTGCCATGAGGTTGGTTGCCCTCAGAACCCTTCACTTTTGCACTAAAGGGGCTTGTTGTACTTGTATCGGCTGCAATCGCTGCCTTCCTTCAGAAGCTATGCATGTATTGATCATGTTCATGTTGTTGTTGCTGTTGCGATCATGGCAGCAACCCCCTAGGCCACGACAAGACCGACATTCCTGTCTTCGACAATGTCCAGGGCTTCCTCAAGCAGTCCACTTTGCTGATCAACCGCCCCTCCGGATATGGGGGCGAGGGGGACCATGTGAAGCCTGTGCCCCTGTTTGAAAACAACGGCAAAAATGGGCTGTGAAGAAGCTAAAAATTAGCATGTCTTTTGATTTTTGGGTTCGGAGGCATTGAATGTTAGAAGTTGAAACGGAGCGTTTGGATACAACGGAGTGGTTTTACCTTATATGGAGATAGTAGAAATCTCCACTTGTTGTTATCAGCTTTTTGTGGCTCGTTATGACCTCAAACAATAGGATATAATGACTACAAAAATGAATGAATTTCATATAATGGCTGTCTGTGTAAAGGATGCCGCTCAACATGAGCCATTGCACCAAAAACACTTGGCTTGTACCATGTTCTGTCATTCCAAAACACACGAGTGGCAACATGACGCAAGAAACTAGTTGTTTGACAAATTTATACCTCATCATTCCAATCATCTTTCCATGAAGTCCCACCTCTTGTTAGAATTAATGTCCCACCTGTTGTGCATACCCATGCATTCATGGGCGAGCCTGACCCATGTCCGCCGCAATAGGGCCCATCCAATAGGGGGAGTCAGACCTTGACCATCACTTACGAAATTCCCGAATTCCCTATACTAATAGTCACTTCTTTCGTGTACGAATTCCGGGTCGGGATCCGCGGCTCCGCCGTACACAGCTGTACCGAAATGCTTACCTAGCCAATGCTTGATGATTGTTGCCAATTGATTTGGCGATGGTCAAGGTCTGACTCCCCCTATTAGGGGGTGTCAGACTTAAAAAATTTCAGTACGCGTGTTCGTAAGTTTGACATCAGAACGAGTACTTCAGTATAATCGCGATCCTCCTGCGGCGGAGTACTTTCGTAACCTTTTTTTTCGTAACGCTTTTCGTAAGATTTTGTTAAGTCTGACACCCCCTATTGTTGGGGGGGTCTCGACTCGTACGGCGCGGGCCGAAACGGCCAAAGAATATTTGTCGTCTAGTGGTCTAGTCGCCATCGTGAGATCAATGCCAATTTTCTCCAATTCTTTTGCGGAATCTTTGAAGGTGTTCGAGTGTTTTTGTTGAATTCAACATGGCATTCATGTCACAAAGGCACAATGTATGCGATTTGACTTTTCCTCGAATGCAACATCGGAACTCAGAAACCCTAAAAAATCTAAAATTCCGAATACTGTATTTTAGGCCTCTCCGGACATAAGAGTTGTTTCTGCTCGACCTTCTGTCCCTATAACCGGAAAAACCAATGTATACGATTTTTTTCTTGAGTTAAAGATCTAACAGAGCCAGAGAACGACAGTTGTTTATGACGTACTCTACACAATCCATGCACTGAAGAATTGGGGCGTCGACAAGTTTAAAGTATTGATATGCATCGCCGTCGACCTGTCTCATCGCTTGGAGTTCAAAAAGCGAACCGGAGGAGCTCACTCTCATCTTCCTCGAAATCGGTCTCAGTTCGGTGAAAAGGAGGAGGCTTCAAGGTTTTATCCTCGTCTGGATATTCGACAGGCGTGTTGATGATCTTAATTGAGGAGTGCAGGAATCGATTCGCCATTTGAAACACCGGAATGTCGATCTTATCGTTGCCAAGGGGGTTGCTGTTGAGACATAACGACAATGTATGAGAAAAGATTCAGTTCTTCGTAAGAGGTAAAATCACTCCTTATTGAAAAAAACTGCAAATCTAGACTCTTCCAAACGTGTATGTAGGAACCCCTCTCTCTCTGATTGGCGGGGTTAGTGAAAGCATGCATTCATGAGGTGAGAATTGACGGAAAACAGTGCGAAGCAAAGATAAGGTGAATTGTGATTGAAGTGAACTGACCTCATCTTGTTTCCGATCTCCATAACACCCATGAAGCAAAGGAGGACGAGGAAGTACCCCAAAATAGACCACAGACGCGCCTCAAATATAAACGTGTATCCGAGAATGAAGAGATACAGAAGAGTCACAGTGTTGAGGAGGGTGAAGTATGCGAAAGGCCTGCAGACAACGATGCAAAACGTGCGCCTAAGTCTCTTAAAGGAAGGGGACAGCTCGCTTTGGAACTCGCCGTCTGAAGTTCATTAGTAGAATGATCCATTATTTCTCGAGAATCGAAACCAAAAGAAGGTAATCCAGCGTAGCTATAACAGAGAAGACCCGGATCAGCCTGGGACGAAAGGGGGAGAGTGGGAGGGAGAGAGGGGGAGGGAGGGGGAAGGGGAGAGGGGATGGGGAGAGAGAAGGGGGGAAGGGAAGAGAGGGAGGGGGAAAGCAAAGAGAGGGAAAAAGGGAGCGCGAGAACTATGTTCATGTAAACCATGCCCGTGTCGAACTTTGAGCATGCAAGATAGCTAGTGTTTGAGCATTACACGGTGCCGCTCATGAAGGTGTAGAGGCCATCGAGGGCGTTACGGAGAGCGATTATGCGAGATGTGCAGTTTGTCGCGACGTGCGGCACATAGTACTTCTTGTCGTGACCCGCCCACACGCCCCGCTCGAGCCATGTCAGCAGCTCCTTGTGGGCCATGTTGCCAGTGCCCATCTCTTGGATGGATCGGAGAGCGTTCACCTGTGAGAACAGCCATGGAGTATACAGCTTCAAGGTTAGCTTATCCATGTGGTAGACAGTGGGGAGAGGGAATGGGGAGAGAGAGAGAGGGATGGGAAGGGCAGAGAGATAGAGAGTGGGGAGGGGAATGAAGAGGAAGAGAGGAAAGAGAGGGGAGGGGGAGAGGAGTGGGGAGGCGGAATCAAGAGGCGGAATGGGGAGGGAGAGAGGGAGGGGAGGGGCTGAGAGAGGGAGTGGAGAGGGAGAATGGGGAGGGTGAGAGGGAAGGGAGGGTTCGAGAGGAGGGAGTCACAGAATGGGGGGTGAGAGAGGGAAGTGAGGGGCAGAGAAAGGAAGTGGGGAGGGGAAATGGGGAGGGAGAGGGGGAAGGAGGGACAGAGCGAGGGAGCGGGGAAGGGGGAATGGGAATGGGGAGGGAGAGAGGGAAGGGAGGGGTAGAGAGAGGGAGTGGGCAGGAACAGAGGAGGAATGGGGAGGGCGAGGCGCCTATGACGTCATGACGGCGCTTGGCTTGATTCGTACTTATGCGAAAGGACAAGATTACCTGCGCGGGTGTAAGAATTTTGTTCCGCTGAAGGTGCCACCAAACCCACTCATGTATCTTGGCCTTGCGGTTCCATGGAAGGCTCCCATACGCTACGAATTTCATCGCAATTGCAATTTTGCACAGTTTATGCCTCATTCTGCGAGCTTCGGGACCCAAATGGTCCCCAAGATGCACCCTCAACAATAGGACAACCTCTTCCAAAGTTCCGTTAATGGTAATGGCACAACCATATTGAGTGAGGTAGCGCGTGAACGTCTGGTTGAGATAGAATGCCATCACGAATGCGATTAAGGCTCCCGGAATTGCCACCATTGAGTTCTTAACCTGCATGCATTCGAAGAAGTTGGTAGAATTTGAATGAGTAACCATAGGCTTCACCCCATGCATGCGGAACGTACGGAATGAAAGCAGGGGGGAGGCAGCATACATTGGGCCACCCACTCGCAGGAGTTCCTTGGACCGCGTTACGATGGGGAGCATAGTAAACGACAGAAACTGTTATGTGGAAGATTAAAAGAGCCCATAAATCTAATCGCTTCAGTGCTGCTTCGAGCCCCGTTCCTGAAAACCGGAGGAAAGTTTCGAGATGTCTGGTGGAGTCATACACGAGAGGGGTCGGCGCAATCTGCACCACAATATAGTCCTTCATTATCTCTCGGCCTTAAGTGCTACAACATCAGCAGACTTTTAACAATGAATACGTTTTCCGAGCAAACCTTCCCATTTAGAAATATCACCTTATGAACTTTCTGGAGCCGCTCGAAGCCACTTAAGTCTGCAAATTCTGGCGAATCGTAGAGCTCCCAGAGTTCTTCACGGCTGAGCTTAGCGGAATGATCCGCAAGCCTGTCCAGCTTGCTTTTAAAAAGCCCGTGAAAATATTCCTCTAACCACGCTAGGAAGCTTGTGGGACCTCTCACTTTGGACTTTTTCTCGCCTTCTGCACAAACAAGCAACTTTCACCTCAGGGTTCTTGACCCATAATGCAGATTGGAGCTTGGAAAAGAGCACGAGGGGGAGCGAAAGAATAAGCACACCCGAACATCCTCTCGATAGAGGCATACTCTTCTCCAGGTCCTTCTCCGGCTCCGCCATTGCAGTCCTGAATCCTGCTGCCGCGATCGGGACGGGATGTGCTGTCAATGGAACAGGTCAAAAGGTCAGCTATTGCTTCTGCACCTCGTCATATGCCGACTCTCTCTCCTACCATTCCTCTCGCCCCCCGCATTCCCCTCAGCTCTCAGCCCTCCATTTTCCAGCTAATTTTTATTTCCGCCTCATCCTTCCACTTAAATTCACCTCGCTCCCTCCTCCCTTCCTCATGCGCCTCTCAACTCCGCAAGCCCCTTCCTAAGCACCATCCAGCCACATTGTGAACCTCCTTGCAGCTTCCAACCCACTATTCCCTTCCCCCCCCATCCCCTCTTCAAAACCAGCCCATCTCATCCCAATTGTCGCGATGGGAAATGCAATTACTACAACAATTATGCTCATGAAGCAGAGAGGGAGAGAATAATCCGAGCGACCAGCACATTGTACATCACAGACCCTCCCTCCCTCCCTCCCTCCCTCCCTCCTTCCCTCCCTCTCTCCGTCCATCCCCCTCTCTCTCCCAGAGGAGCCCTCCCTTTCTCCTTCCCTCCCTCCCTCCCTCCCTCCCTCTCTCTCTTTCTCCCAGTAGAGCCCTTCCATCCCCTCCTCACCTTCTCGTCCGCTTCAGCCCGCAGTGCCCTCACAGCTCCCTCTCGCCTTCGCCGCCTCTCTTGTACGGTAGTGGTTTCCCAACGCAGGTCTTTGGCCGGTGTCGGTTCCATGTCCCTGTGCCGTCGGAAGCCGCACTGCTATGTATCTCACATGGAGAGAGTCCATTTCAGTTTGGTCTCGATTCTGCGATTTTTCCGCGATTCTGGTTGACATGAAAAACACCTGAATAAACGACAGGAGTGCGAAAGACCTAAAACGACAAACGATTTAGCCAATTTGTTTGTATCGATGAGTTTTCGTTTGGCTTTTGAGGCTTTAATGTCGAACAGTGACATCCGCACGACCCAATAAGACAAAGGTCTCGATTTAGGAATAGTATTTGTCTCCTTCCAGAGCGCCAGTTCTTTGTTGTCGAAAGTCGTAGAAGAATCATACGGAAACGACAAAAGAGTTCGTTTATATTGTCGTGTCGTAGAAGTCGCGGCATCCAGAGGCTGGAGGGCGGGTTTCCATATACAGCCAGTGTAATCGAATCAGCGATTGCCAGCGTGGTCCTTTTGTGTCCACGTGCCGTCCAACGTGGCCTTTTACTGTGCCCGCTCGTCCTCGCCGTCGCCCACTGGGTTTCGGGAATCGGACGGCGCCCATAGCGGTCACCGCGGTCAAGGGCTTTTCGCCAGCATGGCATCAGGATCGATCCTCGTCAGCAACGTGGCATAGCGTGATTGGACATCAGGATAGCGTTTAAATTTACAAATGACACATACGTGGCTGCCACCAAGGCGTCACGTTCACAAACCGGAACATGATGGAACACTACAGCGCGTCAAAACCAACGCTTAACGCTTGCATGAAACACCCTCCTCCCCCCCCACCCTCTCCACGCCCTCTTCCTTTGACCTTATTTCCGGCGCCAAGAAGCAATCGCCTCCGCGATTCTTCTTATGGAAAGAATCAGTCCGAATCTGAATTTACCATAAATCCAATATTTGGCCAAAAAAGGCAATAAGTTTTAACTGTGGTGCGGGGGGCGTATCGTTCATACTCGTCGTATTTCACCGACATTTCTATCGTTCAATACAGTATTGTTGTATTTGACCGACATTTGTCTGTCATTCTTGTCGTCTAGAACCGACAATTCTATCGTTCGTCCTTGTTGTAATTAACCGACATTTCTATCGTTCATTCTTGTCGTTATTCACCGACATTTCCACCGATATTTCATGTATATGATAAAATCTAAACGTCAGCACTACCATCCAATCGGGACCGTCCGAGACCGTCCTCCACTTTTGGCCCCAGCTGCCCCGACATTGGCCCCCAACGCATTAAATATTCCCAAACTAGACCCAAATCCTTCAGAAAATATTTCCTTTTCAAATTGTCAAAGCGAGCCAACGGTTGGCAGCGCCAAGCCCGCCTTCGTGAGACGTCGGGCCATTCTCTTTTGTGTCGTTTTCCGAGCGTCGCGCAATCTCTCTCCTCGCTCTCTTCACTCTCTACGTCCCTCTCCTCTCCCGCTCTCCTCTCTCCCACTCCCTCTCCTTCTCTCTTCCACCTCTCTCTGCCCTCTACCTCGACTCTCTCTCTCCTCTCTCTCTCCTCTCTCTCTCCCTGTCTCCTCTCTCTCCCGCGCCTTTCCCTTTCTCACCTACTCTCTCTTCCTCCTCCCACTCTTCCCTTGAAAAAATGCTGCGGTTAATTAAAGACGTCCACGAGGCCGAAAAGGCTTCAGACGTGGCTACTATCTCATTGGGAACGGTGGGAAATTCGAAATCAGACCCTCTCGCACCAAAGGGCTTCAACTCGGCAGCCATCGATGCTCCTCCCAGACACTCCCGGTAACCATATCTCCCTCCCTATCTCCCTCAACCTCTCGGTTTTCCACTTATATACTCGTAACACTCCTCACAGTGCACCTGAAAGATCATCAACTCACGTGTTTCTCACGCCATCACTCATCCTCCTCCTTCCTCTAACTAAACAATCCCTCGTCCTCTCCCCGTACCATCCTTCCACGCACTAACCCTTCCCTCGCCCTCTCCCTCCCCTCCCCCTCCCCCTCCCCCCTCCCCCTCCCCCTCCCCTCCCCCTCCCCACCTCCCCTCCCCCTCCCCCTCCCCCCTCCCCTCCCCCTCCCCCTCCCCTCCCCCTCCCCCTCCCCCTCCCCCTCCCCCTCCCCCTCCCCCTCCCCTCCCCCTCCCCTCCCCTCCCCCTCCTCCCCTCCCCCCTCCCCTCCCCCTCCCCCTCCCCCTCCCCCTCCTCCCCTCCCCCTCCCCTCCCCCTCCCCCTCCTCCCCTCCCCCTCCCCCTCCCCTCCCCCCTCCCCTCCCCTCCCCCTCCCCTCCCCCTCCCCCTCCCCTCCCCCTCCCCCTCCCCTCCCCCTCCCCCTCCCCCTCCCCTCCCCCTCCCCCTCCCCCTCCCCCCTCCCCTCCCCCTCCCCTCCCCTCCCCCTCCCCCTCCTCCCCTCCCCTCCCCCTCCCCCTCCTCCCCTCCCCCTCCCCCTCCCCTCCCCTCCCCCTCCCCCTCCCCTCCCCTCCCCCTCCTCCCCTCCCCTCCCCCTCCCCCTTTCCCTTCTCCTTCCTTTTCCTCCTTCTTCTCCCCCTCCCCCTCCCCCTCCCCTCCCTCCTCCTCTCCCCCTCCCCTCCCCCTCTCCCTCCCCCCCTCCCCCCTCCCCCTCCCCTCCCCCCTCCCCTCCCCTCCCCCTCCCCCTCCCCCTTTCCCTTCTCCTTCCTTTTCCTCCTTCTTCTCCCCTCCCCTCCCCCTCCCCTCCCCCCTCCCCCTCCTCACCCCTCCC
>CM074822.1:1083439-1119804 GCA_037447605.1 Zygnema circumcarinatum
GTCTGACGTTGCCACGTCGCGCGACCTGATTGGTTGTACGTTTCATTGAATTGAATGCGCAGAAAATGGGATATATCGCGTACCCATTCAGCTTATGTGTTCGATCAGTTTCCGTTTCAGTTCACTTCACATAATTAAGGTTCGAAGACATTTCTATAAAAGGGTAACGCACGAGGATCTTGATCCGCAGCCTGTTATTTAACTTCTACCGCAAAGCTTCCCATAATATAATACCATGGCAATGTGACGTGATAGTATATGTCACGTCACGCCCGCCCTTGCACGCCCTTACAGTCGGCCAACCGACGGAGCCAAACGACGATCTTCAACAGTGGTCCCCGTAAACCTACGGGGCACCGACCTACGCTAGCTTAGCCGTACTGCTTCACCGTCCGGCAGGTCCCCTTTTTCAGCCCGCGTGCGCAATTTGATTAGCCACCGACAATCCGAAGAGGCACAACGGACGTTTCGCGCCGCCGCTTCGCGCACCGCCATTGAAGTCTATCCGTCACGCCATGTGTCGCGCGCGCCGCGCTCCGCCCGCGCGCCGCGACCAATCAGCTCTTCGCATCCGTACACTCACGCCGCGCACCGTACGACTGCAAGCTTGTCCGAACTCCGCGCGCGCTGCGCACACACCCCTCCTCCCCTAAAGGCCTGTACGGCCACCTAGACAATCCTCCATACTATAGAAACACTATGAGCACGCCCTTCCCTTAGAACTAAGTGCCAACAAAAACATACTAATCTAAACCCTAATCTCCTAGCTTCGTTTTATTGTGTTTCGGTCCTTTGTGACCAGTCCTTCGTGGTTCCACATTTTGCCTTTGTCCATGTATATTTAATGGCCTCGCCATCGCGAGTTCAATGAACGTTTTCCTCTCCTTACTAATCTAAACTAACTATATACACTAACGGTGTACACATGGCGATTTCCCATTGGCGGTTATTTCTTGCATTTTTGTCACGTGGCGCAACCAACATTCAAACGTTTTGCAAGCGCGAACGTTTTGAAGTTGAGCATTTGAAAAGGAATTTAGTATTCACACACCTATTTTGACTAGATACACACCGTTTAAAAAAAAAATCACAGAACCCTATTAACCTTATAATAAAATTTGACAGGTAAAAAAAAGCTGTGTATCTAGCCAGAAAAGGTGTGTAAATAGACCATAAATTTGAAAAACCAAGTTTCGCGGTTGCAAACTTCTCCGCCCGGTTTGCAACTTTGGCGCCTCGAGCACTAAGAGAAAAGTTGGACCATGAAAGCGTGCTCGAATAGCCCCAATGGTCCTTCGACTTGAGAGCTCCGAAGTTGGCAAACAAGCAAACTTGTTTTTGTTTTACAAAAACTTGCCTAGAGTCGCATACTACTTGCTTGTGTTTGGCAAAGCATCAGACTTTTGGAAAAACCAAACAACGAAAAGGGTCACATGATTATGATATCTATTAGGGGGAGTCGGGCATTGGCCATGGCCAAATCAAAATTAGTAAGCCTGTCAGGTGAATTAAGCATTGGCTAGGTACGCTTTTCGGTACGGCTGGGTGCGGCGGAGCCGCGGATCCCGACCCGGAATTCGTAAACGGAACTTTGACTTTTAGTATACTAAATTCGGGAATTCAGTTACGGCCATGCTCAATGTCTGACTCCACCTATTATAAGATGACCTCCGGCTTCGGTTTTAAGCACCGACTCAATTGCTTTGCTATTTATTATTAGACCATGCTTGGACCCTTCAATACTATAAGCACAATCTTTGTTATTTGAAGTCCGAATCTGCTTACACCATCTTCATTGCGAACGCATTCATCATTCACAGTATAAAAAAAAAATTGGGCAAATTTGTTGATACACGGCTTCTGCAGGCTCGATTAAACCTTCACGGAGAAGTACTTTTAATTTATAAGAAAAGCAAAGGGCAATACTGCAATTGATAATGAAAGTGACCTATTAAAATAAGGGTAATAAACTAACAAACTAGCAACGATCTATTTCGACTCAGCTCAATGCAGAACAGGTCAAGTGCCATACCTTCAAAATTTGAGGGGGGCTAAGGGGGGGCTTAGTTACCCCCCCCTCCCCCCCCTCAAATTTTGAAAAATTGTCAGCCACTGGTCGCCTTTGAAGGCTGAATAGCAAAAATTCCCAACTCATTGGTCAGCCCCCTTTTGACTAAAATGCTGCTCCTGAAGGAGAGGTCACCCCCTTAAAATTTGCAGCTTTTTTGCGCGCTTTTTCAATGCATGCATGATGCGGGCCTCAATGCCTTTCTCAAGATCTCCGCTCCAATAAAAGTAGTCCTGAAACAATTCAAACACTGACAACATTGGCATCTTCGATTGTCTTCTCACTGAAAATTTCTTGAGGGAATGAGTTCGTTTAAAGCAACAGCATCAGTTTCGTAATCCAAAAGCACCGCTATCTCCTTCTCCTTCTCCTTCCTTCTCCTTCTCCTTCTCCTTCTCCTTCTCCTTCTCCTTCTCCTTCTCCTTCTCCTTCTCCTTCTCCTTCTCCTTCTCCTTCTCCTTCTCCTTCTCCTTCTCCTTCTCCTTCTCCTTCTCCTTCTCCTTCTCCTTCTCCTTCTCCTTCTCCTTCTCCTTCTCCTTCTCCTTCCTCTTCTCCTTCTCCTTCTCCTTCTCCTTCTCCTTCTCCTTCTCCTTCTCTTCTCCTTCTCCTTCTCCTTCTCCTTCTCCTTCTCCTTCTCCTTCTCCTTCTCCTTCTCCTTCTCCTTCTCCTTCTCCTTCTCCCTCTCCTTCTCCTTCCTTCTCCTTCTCCTTCTCCTTCTCCTCTCTCCTTCTCCTTCTCCTCCTCCTTCTCCTTCTCTTCTCCTTCTCCTTCTCCTTCTCCTTCTCCTTCTCCTTCTCCTTCTCCTTCTTCTCCTTCTCCTTCTCCTTCTCCTTCTCCTTCTCCTCTTCTCCTTCTCCTTCCTCCTTCTCCTTCTCCTTCTCCTTCTCCTTCTCCTTCTCCTTCTTCCTTCTCCTTCTCCTTCTCCTTCTCCTTCTCCTTCTCCTTCTCCTTCTCCTTCTCCTTCTCCTTCTCCTTCTCCTTCTCCTTCTCCTTCTCCTTCTCCTTCTCCTTCTCCTTCTCCTTCTCCTTCTCCTTCTCCTTCTCCTTCTCCTTCTCCTTCTCCTTCTCCTTCTCCTTCTCCTTCTCCTTCTCCTTCTCCTTCTCCTTCTCCTTCTCCTTCTCCTTCTCCTTCTCCTTCTCCTTCTCCCTCTCCTTCTCCTTCTCCTTCTCCCTCTCCCTCTCCTTCTCCTTCTCCCTCTCTTTCAATCCTGCATTGATTATTAGGTCATAATCTTCAAACAAACATGTCTGCATTCAAAGTAAGCACGTACGTACCTGCACTTTCAGAATGTTCTTTCTCATCCTTGCCAGCTTTCCCGGCATTACAAGGACATTCTCCAAACGGCTCCTCAACTTGCTCAAGTCATCCGGGTCGATGTTAATGCTGATAGAAGAGTAGTCGATTTCATCTTGCCAAGGGTTGTCATGCTCGCGAAAAAATGTGACCGGAATGCAACCGGAAAGAATGCTCTGCATTGAGAATAAGGGCCAAAAACAGCGCTTTACTGTTAAAAGTGGGTTTATATTAATCAGAGAACTCTAGAGTAAGATTTTAGCTACTAAGAAAGAAGGAAAGGTGCAAGGAACGGGTGGAAGAAAAATGGAAGGAGGGAGGAGGCAAGCACAGAGGGAGGACAGAAGGAAAGGGCAGAGAGAGAGGGAGGGAGAGAGAGGAAGGAGTGAAGGAGAGAAGAAAGGAAAAGAGGGTCAAGGAACGGGGGGGAGAGGGAGAGAGGAGAAGGGAGGGAGAGAGAGGAAGGAGAGAAGAAAGGAAAAGAGGGTCAAGGAACGGGTGGGAGAGGGAGAGAGAGAGAGGAAGGAGCAAAGGAGAGAAGAAAGGAAAAAGAGGAGGGTCAAGGAACGGGGGGGAGAGGGAGAGAGGAGAAGGGAGGGAGAGAGAGAGGAAGGAGCGAAGGAGAGAAGAAAGGAAAAAGAGGAGGGTCAAGGAACGGGGGGAAGAGGGAGAGAGGAGAAGGGAGAGAGAGAGAGAGAGGGGAGTGAGAGAGAGAGAACCTTGAAAGGCCGGCTAGTCCACTGCGAATGACCAGGGGGGGAGATGCAGAACACTGCGTTTTGCCATTCATCATTTGTATCCGATTCAGACTTCACGTTGAAGTCCCACCCGGGAATATTCTGATTCGAGTATAGCTGTTGCCCCATCACCAATCCCAACTTTGTTGAGTCGACCACCATACAGAGAGAGAGAGAGAGCAGAGAGAGAGACAGAGTGAGAGAGAGAGCACGGGTTTCAGAGAGAGAGCGCAGGGCATTAGCTTTTACTTAAGTTTGAATATGTACTTTGTTTGTTTGTTTTGTTTGTTTTTTTGTTTTTGTTTACTTTCTTTGCTTTGTTTGTTTGTTTTGTTTTGTTTTTTTGTTTTTTTTTTTTACGTTGTTTGTTTAACTCGTCTTTAAGGCCATGTCAAGCTGGCTGCACAGTATCGTAATTGAGACTCAACTTCAACTTGCAAATGGGACTTACATCAAAAAGCTCTTTCCGTAGGAGATGGCCATGATGAGGGATCGGCACTCCATGGTGTTGCCCTTCACTGAACCGAAACAGTGCCGTTATATTCTTCACGCTTTTGTGAGGGTCTCTGAGAGGTAAGTTTACCATTGGAGGTATAACTATATCGCGGTCTGCCATGTAACAGGGAATGTCCGGTATAGAAGCATCTGGGCGAGCTCCATAGTTATAGGTCAATGCCTGCATGGAAAAGAACAGGGAGGTTGAGCTCACTAACGAGTCATCAGATTTCAGTTTCTATGCCAATACTTCGTTTTTTTCTTCGTCAACTCTTAAAATGACTCACCCAGGGTTTCTAGGGTATTTAGGGTTTTAGGGTTTTTAGGGTTTTAAGGGTTTTTTTCAATCATCAAAACTTGATGATTGAAGTTGATGAAGTTGAAGTTGAAGTTGATGATTTTCGTCACTGAAGAAGCATGAAGCTCTTATCCCAGAGATGTTAAAAACACAAAGCAGGTAATGGTGGGAGATTTCGACCTGCATGCCTCGGTCGGTGCTTGCATGGATGCTCCGAACCATTTTATCCCCATTCAATTGAAGGAAAAACATCTCTCCGTAGACCGCGGGAGGGAGATATGTGAGAGCTGTACATCTGCCATGATCCATAGTAAGGAACGAGAAGTGGTCACGGCCTCCACTGCGATTAAAATATGGGAAGTCTTGGCGAACTCGATGCAATACCTCAAACCACATCTGTTTGAAAACAGGCCAAATCTTATATATCCAGTTCTATCAGTCAAATTCACTGCCTCTCTTTTTGTTCCCTTAAAATTTTTCCTTCAAAAAATTCATGTCACAGGATAGCTTCCACTCTCAAAGTTAAACATTAAACATTAATCATTAAATCTAAATAAACTTGAATTCCTGAACCGCAATTCAGTCTCGGAGGACACCCATCCTTCCTACCCCATCCCCTCGAACTTAATGATGCCAGCAAATTTCTGAACCCCAAAACCCGAAGCTCCCAGCTCCAATACCACCCCTCAGCTCCGACTCCAAATCTCTCACCTCTGAAGTTTTCTCCACCGCCTCCTTCATGTTCGACTCCGAGTCCCTATAGTGAAACAAAGTGTACCGCGCCGAATAGAAGGGAACTAGAAACAAAGAAGCTCTCTCAGGGTCCATCGTTCTATAGCTATTACTCGCCGTAAGAAGCTCAGTCACCGTCGTATCCGGATCATACTGAATAGAATACCATGCCGGCTGCAGCTTCAGTATATCGTCAGTATATTCCGGACCCAAGTCATAAACATATATGAACTGCTTCCCCACATCGCCACGTTCCTTCTCCGAGCTCCAAAAGCCCACCTTCCTGTTGTGCCATGAGGCAAGGGTGCTGTACGGCTTCGTGGGGCCCCCATAGACAATGTAGAGAAGGAGAAAAACGCAAATGGTGAAGGCGCATACGAGCCATGGGCTGCTGATGTTCTTCGCCCAAGTCTTGGATATGGCCTGCTTGAGGCGCTCGAGCCTCTCCATATCCGAGGAGGAATCGGATTCTTTCATGGATACTTTCTTTCTTTCTTTCAATTTCTCCATGGTTGTTGTGGGTTGAAAGGAGGGAGAGGAAGAGAGAGAGAGTGAGGAATTGGGGAGGGGATGTTGCTGTGGTCGGTCGGTCGAGAGAGAATGAGAGAGAGAGAGAGAGAGAGAGAGGAATTGGGGAGGGACTGTTGGTGTGGTCGGTCGGTAGAGAGAGAGAGAGAGAGAGAGAGAGAGAAGAGAGAGAGAGAGAGAGAGAGAGAGAGAGAGAGATTGGGGACTGTTGGTGTGGTCGGTCGGTAGAGAGAGAGAGAGAGCGAGAGAGAGATTGGGGACTGTTGGTGAGGTCGGTCGGTAGAGAGAGAGAGAGAGAGCGAGAGAGACTGGGGACTGTTGGTGTGGTCGGTCGGTAGAGAGAGACGGAGCGCGCGAGAGAGATTGGGGGCTCGGTATTGGTCGGTCGGTAGAGAGAGAGAGGTAGAGGGAGAATGAAGTAAAAAGTAGGTGATTCGCTACAGTACAGTACGATACGATACACTACAGTACCGTGCCTGTAATATTAATACGATACGATTGAGTATGTACAATATCAGTAACTACGATACGATACTATATGATCTTGGTAAATGATATGGAATATTGCGATACGATACGATTTAATTTCGATACTACGCTACGATACGAAACGAAACGATACGTCACGATACGGTATGTGTCGGTACAGTAGAGCCCAAGAATGCTGTTATTTCTTTTTTTGTTCTTGGAATCTATTAGGGGGAGTCAGACCAAGGTCTGGTCTGGTCTGGTCTGGTCGACTGGTTGCCAACCAGTGGATGCCACTGGTTGGCAACCATTCGACTGGTTTGGAACCAGTGGATGCCACTGGTTGGTAACCAGTCGACTGGTTTGGAACCAGTGGATGCCACTGGTTGGCAACCATTCGACTGGTTGGCAACCAGTGCCGCCGGATCGAAACAACCATTCGACTGGTTGCCAACCAGTGGCATCCACTGGCATCCACTGGTTGGAAAGTGGCATCCACTGTTTGGAAACCAGTCGACTGGTTGCGAACCAGTGGCGCAGGACTGAAACAACCATTCGACTGGTTCGGAACCAGTGATCCAATGGTTGGCAACCATTGAATTTCTGAAATTATGCCTTTTTGCAAAAATGGGTCGTTTGTGTTTTTTGGTTGGTTGCCAACCGTTGACAACTAGTGTAACAAGCCTGATGCGTACAGATACGTACGGATTCGTACAGCATAATCGTACGGTTGTACGAGGATTTTGTACGGCCGAACCGTAATAGTTTTCTCCGAAACGCCGACGGCATTTTGGTAACTGTAGCGTTCAGTTCGCTACAACTAGTGATTTAATGGTCGCCAACCATTTGATTTAATGGATATAACCATTCGACTGGTTGCCAACCAGTGCCGCCAGATCGAAACAACCATTCGACTGGTTGCCAACCAGTGGCATCCACTGGTTCCAAACCAGTCGACTGGTTGCCAACCAGTGGTTGCGGACCGAAACAACCATTCGACTGGTTGCCAACCAGTGGATGCCACTGGTTGGCAACCAGTCGACTGGTTGCCAACCAGTAGACGTCCAACCATTGCCATCCAATGGTTGTCCAATGGTTGCCGATCCACTGGTCCGAACTGTGCAACTGTTACAACTCTTTTAAGTCTGACAGCCCCCTGGTACGGTCTTAATTGGGAAAAAAAAAAGAAACGGGGAAAATATCTGATCGGGTAAGAAAAATCGACCACTTTGTCCTTCAATTTTTGCACGTGTGAACATATCTGAACTCCATCTAATTAGAGCCAGCCACGTCGGTCTCCTGCCTCAATCTGATTGGCTGGGCTTTCCGCCATCCAAAATGAGCCTATCAAAGTGACGCCGAAAAAAACGGAACCAATCGGATTAGTCCATAACCAATCAGATGCCGTTAACGATATTTGTGTAGCGCTGGCCTGTTCCATGTGAAAGTTAGGCCCAAATACTTTTTCGGTTGCACGACAGTTTTTGGCGTTCTATGTTTCGGGGAGCATTTGCAGGCGCTTGTGTCCTTCAAGAAAGCGGAGGGGGGGACGAGGAGAGGTAGAAGGAGAGGTAGAACATCTGAAGTGGGGAGACTTTATCTCACTGGGCTGTTGATTACATTATTGTGCTTGGTTTCTTGTCGATAGATCAATAGACTGAGCTGCTGCAGCAGGAATCATGGCGGCGACATCTCTTTGCGCTGCTGGTTTCAGCGTTGCATCTCTTGGAAAGCGCGTTCAGCAGACTTCCTCAAATGCAGGACGCTTGGAGCAAACAGTTTCTGCTGCTCTGCCGCTGCGCTGCAGCAGCAGCTCTAAGCAGGCGAGTCTGAACAGCTTCGACGGCCTCCGGCCTGCATCGCAGTCATCGGCAGCGACTTGCTCGTCATTTCTTGGAAGCGCCGAGCAGCTTATTGACTCGAGGAGGCAGCAGCCAGCGGTATTGGATGAGCGCGCGAGGCTGGTGATTGTTGCAGGCAAGAACAGCAAGAAGCTGGAGGGGAGGAAGCTTCGCGTTGCAGGTTTGTTTCAATCAACCTTACTGAACCGATGGTCGTCGACTCTCGTTAGGCGGAATACTGCAGTCATTGGTGGCTGGCTACGCGTATTTGTTGCGGCAGAAGTTTCACAGTTCCTAATGTTTTGCACTTCTTGAAGGTTGTACATGATGTTGATTGAGTCACATCACCGTTTGATTGGCTGTCCAGAAGCGTTGATCAGAAATCAGTTTTTGCTCATTCAGAGGCGTTTCCTTACATTCTGACACTTTCTACCTTGTATTGTAGAGAATAAATTTCACGAGTATTGAGGAGGCCATTGTCTGACAAGATTTTGGTCATTGACTTCTCTTGCAGTTATCGGCGGAGGACCTGCTGGAGGCTGTGCAGCAGAAACTCTCGCTAAGGCTGGAATTGAAACGTTTTTGATTGAGCGCAAACTTGACAATGCTAAGCCGTGTGGTGGAGCTATTCCCCTTTGCATGGTTGACGAATTCCAGGTGTCAATCTGAACTAAGCTTGCTTTTCCATTATTAGTTTCTGAACGTTGCAATAAATAAAGTAGAAATGCACCTAAATTTATTTTTATCCAGCTTGGTTCAATTGTTTGTTCAATTGTTCTACGTGTCGAATGGTCCTCTTGGGAGCGAGTGCTTTAAGTTCCCTTTGTAATTCTCTCTTCTTAACTTTTGTAGTTGCCCGCCGAGATTATCGACCGGAAGGTGACTAAGATGAAGATGATTTCACCTTCCAACGTGGAGGTGGATGTTGGAAAGACTCTCAGTGAGACAGAGTACATCGGCATGTGCAGAAGGTAATTTTGCATACACAATGGAGGAGAAGCTGGGAATATGGCTGTATGGACTGCGATTACTATTCTGCTCTCGCTGGATGTCAGCTACTATTTCTGGAATTCTAATTGCGATTCTATTCTATTGTCTTCTATGTTCATTTGTGATTCTCACTTTGTTTATTTTTGAACAAACATAAACTGAACTGTACGGATACTTTTGATTTGCAGAGAAATCCTGGATGGGTTCCTTCGTGAGCGTGCACGAGGCTATGGCGCCACAATCATAAACGGCCTCTTCCTTAAGATGGACACTCCGAGCGACGAGAACTCTCCCTATGTCCTGCACTATTCAGACTATTCCGTGGACGCCAAGGTGTGCTGATTGCTTTTTTCCTTTAGTATTGCCTTCTGGTATATGAAGTTTTAGCTTTGTTATCTGCTGAATTTTTGTGTGCCTTGTTGGAGTTTAGGGGTTTTGGAGTTTGGAGTTTCTGATACAATTCGCGGAATCCATGTGTCCCTCCTGCAGGCTGGAGCGGCGAGGACCATGGAGGTCGACGCGATTATTGGAGCTGACGGAGCCAACAGCAGAGTGGCAAAGGAGATAGACGCTGGTGAATACGACTATGCGATTGCTTTCCAGGTAATGCTCACTTCTGCCCGCAAAAAATGGTTTAGTTGATTTTACGCAGTGTTTTTTTGCTTTGCCTTCCTTTTCAGTCGTTATCAGACAGTTTTGTGTATGGATAGGTGGTTCCTTTTGCCTGCACTTAGAGGACGTCGAGATATTTGGTGTTGCAGGAAAGGATTCGTCTACCAGAGGAGAAGATGAAGTATTACGAGGACTTGGCTGAAATGTATGTTGGGGATGACGTGTCGCCCGACTTCTATGGCTGGGTCTTCCCCAAATGCGACCATGTGGCTGTGGGAACTGGAACTGTCATCAACAAGCCCGGCATTAAGAAGTATCAGACCGCAACCAGGTGAGTTGCATGGTCATTCAGCGTTTTGTGTCATGTCGTTTTTCGGTAATTCTCCCTCCTCCCTTCTCCCTCTCAAAATGTATGACTCTTGTGCATACAGAAACCGTGCAAAGGACAAGATTGTGGGCGGAAAGATCATCCGTGTGGAGGCCCATCCCATTCCGGAGCACCCGCGGCCCCGCAGGACAATCGACCGTGTGGCTCTTGTTGGGGATGCTGCTGGCTATGTTACCAAGTGTTCGGGAGAGGTTAGTGAAGCTAACTGCCTGAAAGGGTAGCTTGTATGACGGCTACCGTTAGTAATGCCTTTTAACGAAAGTTTTGCTCTGTAGGGGTCCTGTCAAAGGTGCCATGGTTACAAATGGAATCATGTTGTATGTAGACGGTGATCTCATGTAGACTTGCTTTAAATGCCTCCTTGTTGAATTTGGTTAAGATGGCATATGATAATCCCGATTCTGAATCTTAGGTACCGCTTTTCGCTAGTCCTGGATAGGTCATGATAGAGGATGTGGAATTTTGGCAGTCAGAGCTGTTCTTGATTTTTTTTCTTCTGTCCTTTCAGGGTATTTACTTCGCTGCCAAGTCTGGAAGGATGTGTGCGGAGGCAATTGTGGAGGGGTCTGAGAACGGGACCCGAATGGTCAACGAGTCAGATCTTAGGGTGTACCTCGACAAGTGGGATAAGAAATACTGGGCCACCTACAAGGTAAGTTTCTGCATTCTCTAGCTTCTAGAGCATAGGATTGATTATGCAGATGTCATTAGAGTTTGTATTCTTCGTGCCTAGCTGTCTGAAGTGGACTTGAGAAGTCTCTGGTTTCATACAAGTCCTGATCTTCTGTGAGTTCTTTTATATGAAGGATTTTCTCAATGTGCCCTAGCTGTTCTATACCAGCTTGAAGGGGAGAGCCTGTGTAGAGTTGGAACAAGTGAATCATCTGTCTTCTGCTCTGTGGAAGTTCAAACAATATGCCGATTACTGAATTTGACTTCGGTTCCTTTTATTGGCAACAGGTGCTGGACATCTTGCAGAAGGTGTTCTACAGATCGAACCCTGCGAGAGAGGCGTTTGTGGAGATGTGCGCTGACTCTTACGTGCAGAAGATGACCTTTGACAGGTGAGCAGACCTCGTGCCATCTCCAAACCCTTCCTCTGATAAACTATGCCAACACATGCCCATACGAGCATATGTGAAACTATGCATTCATGGCATATGTACGATGAGTTTGCGGACTGCGAAGTCAGCCACAGACTGGCTGCATTTCAAAGTTGATTCAAGCATACGTACAGGATGCCTTTCCGGCTTTCTCTCCCTATCCGCGAGTAGCGAGTCTCTCTTTTTCAGGCCATACCAACAACGCCAACACAATCATGAGACTGCAAAATGTTTACGCTGGACAGCATGCATGCGTTCAAGCGGATAGACTGCATATGACAAGTCAATGTGGCATTCTGTCCATGCTTCCGTGGCATGCGAGTACTCTTTCTTTACGTACTTGCATGATGCATTTCCTGCTTTAGCCTTTTTTAGCCTTTAAGAATATCACTGTCCTAAAACCACGTCTTACATGGTGGGATTTGCAGCTACCTCTACAAGACTGTGGCCCCCGGGAACCCCATCGAGGACCTGAAGCTGGCGGTGAACACCATTGGCAGTTTGGTGCGTGCCAATGCCCTAAGGAAGGCAACTGAGGGGATGATCGCCTAGAGGATGAACTCATTTTACTCAACTCGAGAAGGGCTCAGTGATCAAGAGATCATAGTTGGGTAGTCAAACTTCTGCTTTATTATATAGCCAATAACCATTTTTTTCCTCATCGGTAGAAGTCGGACGGACAGTTCATAGTTCATAGTCCCTTGCCATTGACCATTTTTTGGTTCATTTTGAACCTGGGTGGTCAACGAGAACTGCTTTGCAGCCGAAAGATTTGGGCTGCTCCCAGTCCATTTCCGGTGAGTCTTGAGTTTCTGGAGGAGTGTGCAGGACATCGACGATTGCGAGGATGCAAATGTGATATAGACCATTGATAAGATGTGATTGACGCCTCAGAGAAATGATGGGATTTAACTTCACCGCGTGGTTTCTTTCCCATTTGGTCTGTTCCTCTCGCGTGCTATCTCATCCTCCCTCTCCCTCCCTCCCCTCCTCTCTATCTCCTCTCTCTATCTCTGTTTCTCTGGCTCCAGGAGTCAGAGTATACATTGTGTACTGTGGCATACATCAGCCTTGACATTCTGAAAACTTAGGAAACATAATCCATCCATTTATGCAGTCCATGCCGAAGAATGTCACAAAGGACGTCTCGGAGAGATAGTCGGAGTCAAACACCACCATTACTGTCAAGGAAGAACATATCTCAAAAAAATCTTGACAGATGAATGAGGATGATGATGCAGTTAAATCTTCGCCTCTGTTCAAGTGGTTGATAGCGATTCACCTAAACTTCTCAGAAGTGTTGTTATCTCGGTGTGGAATGCGGAAGATAAGCGCTGGCGATTTGTCGCGGCACGGATCATAAATAGGGGATCGCTCGTCCTGCATGGTACTGTCGAGAAGAACGCTAAATTTGGGCACTGCAAGGTCCGAGCATCCTAATCAAATCCCTGGCAACTTCCACCACGATGCACGCATTGCGATGGACTACCTATCGACTTAAGCGATAGGAATGCCCTCATAAACATGCGTATATGGGCAAGTTCTCGCCGAATTCACATAAGTCTATTCTCATAATTATGGCGAGCATAAAGCACATTTGCGTGATCTGAACAAGATGTCATATGCGCTCTCGTGAAGAAAATAGTTTTTG
This sequence comes from Zygnema circumcarinatum, assembly GCA_037447605.1. Lineage (NCBI taxonomy): Eukaryota > Viridiplantae > Streptophyta > Zygnematophyceae > Zygnematales > Zygnemataceae > Zygnema > Zygnema circumcarinatum. The sequence goes on from CM074822.1 coordinate 1,096,645, forward strand.
CCGTAGGTTTTTCAAAATGTACAAAGAAAGGTTTCAATTTATCCGCCAAATTCCTTTGGGTCTAGCCTTCAAGCACACACATCTCAGACACTGATGGTAAATGCCATTTTCCTTCTAACTGACGAGTACTTGCACTGATGATCCTTTTGTGGAATAAGGAAACGAATCAAAAATCATTGCGCTACAAATAAAGAGCTTCCTTCCTCGCGGCTTCCATTGTTATCTTGGACTGCGATCTAAGCTTAACACGTCCTTCCCTCGAACACTCTCTCCTTCCAATTTCTAAAAACGAACCCCCAAAACTGTCAAAGCATCATCTTGGCCATCCCTTCAGCCAGCTCCGCCCATCGTCCCCCGCCAACCCTAATACTCAGTTTTGAACACAACACAGCGGCGAGACGGCGGAAAGATGCCGTCTGTGTCGGGGGGCACATTGTAGGCCCTAGTTCCGTTGTAGGCCACGGAGAAGGCCTCCACAGAGAGCACAATGCAGCGATGAAGGAAGAAGTCGACCCCGCGATCTCTCTGATAAGTGCGCGCCCTGAGAGTGGCGTCCTCCCCAGTGAGATAGAACTGAGTGCCCGCAGACTCCTCACTATGGGGGCACTCCCTGAAGGCGCCCCTCCCCGACCTGTCGACTTCCACCTTCACCGCGGCCTCTCCCCCGACTCTCGATGTACGGAGGCCGGGACTGAGAGGCTGCGTCTCGTCCCTGCCCGCATCGTGGCCCAAATGGAACGTGGGGACCTCCCTCTCATGGCCGGCGAAGAAGAAGTCGCAAAGCTCGTGTGGGTTGGAGGGGCAGACGGAGTGACAGGGGGGGGGAGATGGGGGTTTGGTGGGAGGAGGAGATGGGGACCTGCGGGGAGGAGGAGGTGAGGACTTGCGTTTGCAAAACTTGTTTTCCATGAAGGTGTGCTCATCCATGACAAAGCATCGCCGGTCGTCTGGGTACTTCGCCTGATTGGCGTCCCCCCTGTGAAGGACATTCTCCCCTTCGTGTGTTGCAAGTTGGATCCACGTAAGGGGGACGAGCAGGCAGCTCTCTGAGAGCCACTTTGTTGACAACTGTGCCAGAGAAAACAGCGCAAGGCCAGAATGAGTAGAATGAGCTCCTCCCCCACTTCCTTCTCCTTCCACATCTTCCCCACCTCTCACCTTCTTTCTCTCTTCTCATTTCTTCTCTTCTCCCCTTTTCTTCTCCCTATCTTCCTTCTCCTCTTTGTTTCCTCCTTTCTTCCCTTGATATTTCCTCTCTCCCTCCCCTCACCCCCAGGACGTAGTCGGCGGCCTCCTCCTTCTTGCAGAGCAATGCATTGACGGCGTCCGCGTCCGCAACGGCGACGCCGCCACTCACCGCGTCCGCCACGCGCCACTTCGCCCCGGAACTGCACGGACCTCCGTTCTCAGTTAAGCTGTCGTTAAACTGCACGGCAATCTGTGCTTGCGCTGTTCGCAAATTACAGAGCCCACGCGCTGAGCAATCCCTACGTTGACACTGCCACGTGGCGGACACTGACTAGGGAGCTGATGCCATGGCATCTGACCTGGCACCACTGAGAAGCAAACCCTACAGATGTTCCGCCACGAGACGAAGCCAAATTGTTCAATTCGCTGACATGGAAAATGACCTGGCACCATTGAGAAGCAAACCCTACAGGTATTCCGCCACGTGGTGAAGTCATGCTGAAAAAATCCTAACATGTCAGATGACCTGGCAGCCCTAAGAAGCAAACCTTAACAGGCATTCCGCCACGTGGTGAAGTCAAGCTGTCAAAATGATGACATGGCAGCTGACCTGGCATCCTTCCCGAGGCGGAAGTCGCAGTGCTCCCGCGCGGCGGCGCCGCAGCCGCCCTCGGACAGCGCCGCCGCCGAGCCGCCCAGGACCGCGCTAAACGCCAAAAGCGCCGCCACTGCCATCGCCGCCATGATTGCCACGGCTCTCCGCTGCCGCCCGGCGCCCTCTTGTACTCACCGGAAATGTGGGCGGCCGACCGCAGGGGGCGGCATCGTTTGTCGTGATCCAAAGCGACGACGGGCGGGTGACACTGCGTGACGGGGCGGCTGGACCGCGACGGCGACTGGCGGACGGCGGTCGCCGTCGCGGTTCATGTCCGTACATAGTGTGGCAGATGGCGACGAGCAAATCGTGTACGTGGCACAATGTTGACCGTTGTGGCTACGGTTTTCCCGTTCAACGCGCCGTCAAACAGTCACATATTTACTCTACTATCATTAGTCAATTATTGAACAATTAAAGACTTTTGGCTGTTCAAAATAGACGACTATTCGTAATCGTTGTCTTTTTGAAAAAATACTATTCCCGCTTTAGGTTTCTGGTTTTATTTTGAAACAACCGTCCTTGTTCAAATGCGAATCTAATACGAAACCAATTGAACCTTGATTGATTTTTTATTTTTTTTCTTGGTCGTGTTCGATTTCAATGGCAATCGCAAAGCGCGTGAAATTTTGGCCGTTTTCGTTCTTGTACCGTAAGGACATTGTTGATCTGTAAAGTCGTACGGCGAAAATTGTGCCGGAGTTAAGCAAATCTCTCAGATTGCCTAAATCCTGCGTGGCAAAAAGTGGAATCCACACGTGTGACCGAACAGAGTCAGATTTCGAACCATTGAACTACGAAATTATATTGTTCAGTTTGGAAAACTATTCATTTCGAGTGTTCACAAGTTCAAATTGAACCTGCTCATTTGAACATTGAACAGTTCCAAAAAAACGTTCAATAGTTCAAATTGATGGTAGTACGGTATCGGGAGACGCTCGCTCCCGCTCCCGCTCCGCTTTGGAAATCTCTCAAACCGTACAGGGACGTCGACCGACGGACGGCGGTAGCCGTCCCGGTTCACATCCGTACAGGGGGCCGGTCCTTCCATGGGCCAGACATGGGGACTTATTGAACAAGAACAATATTTGCGGACGATGTCCGATATTCGGTATATCGGGGTAATGGTTGAAGTCTCCCGATACGCTCTCAAAACGTGCAACATGTAAATTCATGTGTACATTGTTGTTGGTGAACATGTTGATGTTGTTGTGGATGCATGCATGCATCACTGCTATGTTCCTTCGTTCGCTTTGGAAATCTCTGCGGACATTGTTGTTAGTGTCGTTGTGATGCGTACAATGTTAGGGCTCACCATGCAGGAACACTGCATTCACAACAACATCAACATGTTCACCAACAACAATGTACACATGAATTCATATGTTGCACGTTTTGAGAGCGTATCGGGAGACTCCAACCATTACCCCGATATACCGAATACCGGACACTGTCATCAAATGTTGATCTTGTTCAACAAGTCCCCATGTCTGGCCCATGGAAGGACCGGCCCTCTGTAAGGACGTGGACCTCGACGGCGACCGCCGTCCGCCGGTCGCCGTCGCGGTCCAGCCGCCCCGTCACCGCCGCCGCGTCACCCGTCATCGACGCTTTCCTTCACGACAAACACTGCCGCCCTCCACGGTCGGCCGCCGACATATCCGGCGAGTACAAGAGGGCGGCGGGCGGCAGCGGAGAGCCGTGGCAATCATGGCGGCGATGGCAGTGGCGGCGCTTTTGGCGTTTAGCGCGGTCCTGGGCGGCTCGGCGGCGGCGCTGTCCGAGGGCGGCTGCGGCGCCGCCGCGCGGGAGCACTGCGACTTCCGCCTCGGGAAGGATGCCAGGTCAGCTGCCATGTCATCATTTTGACAGCTTGACTTCACCACGTGGCGGAATGCCTGTTAAGGTTTGCTTCTTAGGGCTGCCAGGTCATCTGACATGTTAGGATTTTTTCAGCATGACTTCACCACGTGGCGGAATACCTGTAGGGTTTGCTTCTCAATGGTGCCAGGTCATTTTCCATGTCAGCGAATTGAACAATTTGGCTTCGTCTCGTGGCGGAACATCTGTAGGGTTTGCTTCTCAGTGGTGCCAGGTCAGATGCCATGGCATCAGCTCCCTAGTCAGTGTCCGCCACGTGGCAGTGTCAACGTAGGGATTGCTCAGCGCGTGGGCTCTGTAATTTGCGAACAGCGCAAGCACAGATTGCCGTGCAGTTTAACGACAGCTTAACTGAGAACGGAGGTCCGTGCAGTTCCGGGGCGAAGTGGCGCGTGGCGGACGCGGTGAGTGGCGGCGTCGCCGTTGCGGACGCGGACGCCGTCAATGCATTGCTCTGCAAGAAGGAGGAGGCCGCCGACTACGTCCTGGGGTGAGGGGGAGGGGGAGGGGAGGGGGAGGGGGGAGAGTATGGGGGAGGGGGGGAGGGGAGGGGGGAGAGTAGGGGGAGGGGGGGAGGGGGGAGGGGGAGGGGGGAGGGGAGGGGGGAGGGGGAGGGGGAGGGGGAGAGGAGGGGGAGGGGGAGGGGGGGAGAGAGGGGGAGGGGGAGGGGGGGAGAGAGGGGGGGAGGGGGAGGGGAGGGGGAGGGGAGGGGGGAGGGGAGGGGGGGGAGAGTAGGGGGAGGGGGAGGGGGAGGGGGAGGGGGAGGGGGAGGGGGAGGGGGAGGGGGAGGGGAGGGGGGAGGGGAGGGGGAGGGGGAGGGGAGGGGAGGGGGAGGGGGGAGGGGTAGTGGAGGGATGGGGGAGGGGGAGAGGCGGAGGGGAAGAGGGAGAAGAGGGGCGAGGGGGAGGGGGAGAGGGGGAGGGGAGGGGAGGGGGGGAGGGGAGGGGGGGAGGGGGAGGGGAGGGGAGGGAGGGGAGGGGAGGAGGGGGGGAGAGGGAAGGGGGAGATTCGTTCTCATTCTGGCCTTGCGCTGTTTTCTCTGGCACAGTTGTCAACAAAGTGGCTCTCAGAGAGCTGCCTGCTCGTCCCCCTTACGTGGATCCAACTTGCAACACACGAAGGGGAGAATGTCCTTCACAGGGGGGACGCCAATCAGGCGAAGTACCCAGACGACCGGCGATGCTTTGTCATGGATGAGCACACCTTCATGGAAAACAAGTTTTGCAAACGCAAGTCCTCACCTCCTCCTCCCCGCAGGTCCCCATCTCCTCCTCCCACCAAACCCCCATCTCCCCCCCCCTGTCACTCCGTCTGCCCCTCCAACCCACACGAGCTTTGCGACTTCTTCTTCGCCGGCCATGAGAGGGAGGTCCCCACGTTCCATTTGGGCCACGATGCGGGCAGGGACGAGACGCAGCCTCTCAGTCCCGGCCTCCGTACATCGAGAGTCGGGGGAGAGGCCGCGGTGAAGGTGGAAGTCGACAGGTCGGGGAGGGGCGCCTTCAGGGAGTGCCCCCATAGTGAGGAGTCTGCGGGCACTCAGTTCTATCTCACTGGGGAGGACGCCACTCTCAGGGCGCGCACTTATCAGAGAGATCGCGGGGTCGACTTCTTCCTTCATCGCTGCATTGTGCTCTCTGTGGAGGCCTTCTCCGTGGCCTACAACGGAACTAGGGCCTACAATGTGCCGCCCGACACAGACGGCATCTTTCCGCCGTCTCGCCGCTGTGTTGTGTTCAGAACTGAGTACTAGGGTTGGCGGGAACGATGGGGGGAGCTGGCTGACGGGATGGCCAAGATGTTGCTTTGACAATTTTTGGGGTTTGTTTTTTTGAAATGGGAATGATAGAGTTCTCGAGGGAAGAGTTGGGCTTAGATCGCTTTCCAAGATAACAATGGAAGCCGCGAGGAAGAAAGCTTTAGGTTTGTAGCGCAATGATGTTTGATTCGTCTCCTTATTCCACAAAAGGATCATCATTGAAAGTACTCGTCAGTTGGGAGTGACGTGGCGTTGACCACCAGATCGTGGGATGTTTGTGCTTGCTTGAAGGCTTGACTCGAATTCGGCGGATAAATTGAAATCCTTCTTTTGTGCATTTTGAAAAACCACCGCCATTACGTTTTTCTTTACCAGAGCTGATTCGGTTTGTTCTGACATCACAAATTTGCTTCATCCTCGCCATAATTATGAGAAACGATTCCTGATGAATAGGGCGAGAAACTTGCCCGTAGACGCAAGTTTATGAGAGTAGTCCTGTCGCTTTATCTCAACCTTAGAGTCGTGGTGCTCTTTTCATGATCCTTGGCGTGAGACATCGCCAGCCCATTCTACATCGAGACAACAACACATAGCTGAATCACTAGAAACCATTTGCAAACCGAGGCGGAGATTCACCTGTGTCACTCCAAACCGTTATTCCAAATGTGTGGGCATTCCTGAGCTTTGGTCCTCCAAGGCATTGGCGGTGTTTGGCTTGACTCGCTCCAGAATGTCCTCTTTGGGGCATTCTTTTGTCCAGGCTGGAGGAAGGAATGGATGACACTCCCTATTGAGCATGAGAGGTTATAGGGTTTTCGGGTAGGTTGAGAGCATGCCACAGTACACAGAGTAGTAGGCTCTGGCTCCTATAGCCAGAGAGAAGTAGAGAGGGAAGGCGAGGGAGCGGACATGACCAAATGGGGTGGGTGTGTGAGTGGGAGGGAGGGAGGGCGGGAGGGAGAGAGGGAGGGAGGGAGAGAGGGAGAGAGGGAGAGAGGGAGCGAGGGGGAGGATGAAGTCGGGAGGGAGGGAGAGGGAGAGGGAGGGTGTTGGGATTGGGAGGAAGAGGGAGAGGGAGAGTACGTGCGTGGAGAGAGAGCCTCCCCCCGCTCCAAAGCACAAGAGGAAGAACAAAGAAAAGGCCCTGCCAAAGCTTCGTGCTTGGAAGCCCCGCCTGCCTAACTCACATTATAACATTGCAAATACAAAGGAAGTAGAGCAGACGGCATCCTACGAACGTTTCCGGTCGACCAGTGTTAGTCATCGGGATCGACCGACCTTCTTTATTCACGACTAAACCACAAAGATTAAAGTCTATGCCCGAGAGTGGGTGCTAAATAGCCTTGCTAACGAACATTGACTTCCTCTTTCTCTTTCTAGAGATCCCATACTCTCAGCCTCCCACTCTCTTCCATTTCCCCATACTAATCTCAGGCAGCAAGTCATTTTTGGACCCGCTTTCCCTCTCCTCTCCCTCTCTCCTCAGGTCCCTCCTTCCCTTACTTCCCCCTCTTTTCCGCTACTTCTCAATTTCCTTCTTCCTGACTCCTGCTCTCCTTCAGCCTTAGCAGTATAAGCCCTACTCACCACTTCATCATCCCCCCCTCTCCCACATGGCTGCTTAGCCTTTAGTGCCCCCTCTCCTTCTGTAGAATCCTCTCCTTCCGTACTGACTCCTACTCCATTTAGACCTACCCCCACCCCACCTTCGAAAGGAAGGGAACCCCTATCTTTGTCTCCCTCACTAGCCTCAATAAGGCCGCCATTATCACAGGATTCAATCGCTCCCTCACTCCTTCCTTTTCCTTCACTACCTCCTCCATCTTCCCCTCCCAGGTTATCGCTCAAAGTGGGTTTTTTTCTCCGACGAGTTCGAACCTTCTTCTTTCCTACCAAATCCGAAGACTGAGTTCTCTTTGCTACCATCGGAATTCCTGCAGCTTTCATCTCCTCCCACAGTGCTTGAGCTCCCTCTCTCCTCCCTGCTTTCCAGTAGGCTTCTAACATGGATGCATACATAACCCCATCCGGTTTTATGTCCGAAGATCTCATCTCTTCAAAGACTCTCACTGCATCTCTATACATGCCTGCCTTCTTGTATACTTTAATCATTGTCCCATACAATACTTCGTCCAAAGGGCAACCTGCTGTTCTCACATCCTGGTAAAGATTAATAGCCTCCGGATAAAGCTCTGCAGTGCCAAGTGCATTTATCAAAGAGCTATAAGTCACTCCATCAGCTTTATAACCTGCAAGCTGCATTTTTCGGAAGGTTGATTCTGCTTCCTGAATCATTCCCGCCTTACCAAAAGCATCAATGAGAGAATTAAAAGTAAACTCATTGGGCTCTTGCCCAGCTTCCTGCATCTCCTTGAAAGTATCCAAAACCCTATCAATCTTTTTGGCTTTCCCATACATGTCTATCATACAGCTGTACACCACATTGTTAGGTTTAAGCCCTTTCTGCTTCATGTCTGCAAATAGACCTTCCGCATCTCTAACTTTCCCTGCCTTTGAAAAAACTCCAATAATCGCCGAATAAGTAACCTCCCCAAAAGCACACTTTTTCTCATTCATTTCTCTGAAAACTTCAATAGCTTGCCTCCACTTCTTTCCTGCTGCATATGAAGCCATTAACGAACTGTAAATAACTTCGTCCGGTTTTAATCCGTCCGATTCCATCATTCTCATCAAAGCTGTAACTCTCTCCTGCATTTGAGCTGCTCCAAATATATGCACAAGTGTCGCATAACTGAATTTGTCAGGCGAGATTCCACTCTCTCTCATCTCCAAGAAAAGACTATATGCCTCCTCCTTCCTTCCTGCTCTACCCAAACTATCCATTATGCAATTCCAGCATGTACAATCCAAAGCTACTCCTTCCTTTTGAAGCTCACGAAAAAGACATAAAGCTTCATCAGCTTCCCCTGCCTTTCCATGTAAGTCAATCATCGTACTGTAGGCTACTAAATCTGCCATGTATCCTCTCTCTCTCATCCTCCCAAACATCTCCTTTGCCTCCTCTTTCAGCCCTGCATTCCCACATGCAGAGATCAAAGTCCCATATGTGAATCTGTCTGGTTGAAGTCCTGCTTTCTTCATCTCCTCAAAAATCTCCATCGCCTGCTTATGCATTCTTGCTCGCCCATAGACATTGATCATAGCATTGAATGTAACGGAGTCTGGAGCACATCCATTTGATTTCATATGCTGAAACCATTTTTCTGCAGTCTCAACTCGATGAGATTTTCCTGCAAAACTTATGACTGTGCAATATATGACATTGTCTGGTAAACATCTCCCTTCCTCCATCATCTCAGTCAACAAATCTTCAACTTCCTTCCATCTCTCCGCCTTTAGGAGAGACTTAACCAGCATTGTGTAGGAGTAGATATCTGGAAAAACAAAGGATTTCATCCAATCTACAAACTCCACAGCCTTTTGCCAGCCCTTGATCCCCTTCAGCACTCCATTCATGTCTAAAGCTGAAAGTTTTCCCTCCCATTCTCTCAAAGCCAATGAAAGACTTTCCCTTTGAGACAAATTCTGCACAATTCTCCTCACTTCCTGCACTCTCTCTGGCTGTATCGCTCCTGACCTTCGACTAAAATCTGACTTTTTGACCGGCTGAGATCCCTCTCCTTCTCCTCCCTTGACTGACTCTCCTCCAGTCTTATAAAGTACCCTAATTCCCTTTCTATACTGAGCTTCTGCAGGTGTCCAGTTCGCCCGAACCCCACTACTTTTGCAGCTTGTTTGAAGTCTTCCATTTGCAGGCCTCTGCTCAACCTGCTCTTGAAATGACTCTCCACTACTGGTGCATGTTTCAGCATTCCATCGCGAGAATTTATCATAGCTTTTCTTCAAATCATTCACAGTTGAAATTCCACTTCCACTTCCGCTTCCTCCCCTATATTTTCCACCCTCCCCTTGTGCTGGAGAGCCCCCTAAACTCCACCCTGTCGTATCTGCTCTCTCTACCACAATTTCAGATCTTACCATCCGCTTCCATTTGCATTCCAAAACACTTTCACCGATTTTCCTTCCCCGACTTAGTCTCCATCCCAACTCCATCGCTGCTGCCAAGCCCGTCTGCAAAGCCATATCTGATGAATATTGCCTTACTTCCAAGCCAGCAAAGGAAGCACTTGCACTGCTCCAGCAGTCAGGATGTAAAACAAGTCGCTGAGCACGATGTCCATGAGACTCCCCAAAGTATCAAACGATGAAGGCCGAAGTATGGTCTGCATCACATGCGTGAAAACGAAGTCAGAGAAGGATGAGCCAAGCCATGGCCATGGTCAGCCATTGGTCAGCCTAAAAGGGTAAAGATAAAGTGTATTATAACTCATGCTCTATGTCTGACAAACCAAACACATTGCGTTTCTTCTCTTTGAGAGCATGCATCATGTTTAAGTTGAAGCAGAGGATGAAGTCTATTCTTGCAAGCAGCAGCTATTGTAGTCCAAACCATCAGCTGGTTTGCCATTTTTCATTTGCAGGGTTTTACAAACAAGGACTGAGAGTATCAATCCTTTTTCCAACTAAGGAAAATCTTATCTGTAATAACAAAACTTGAATAAATTGAAATAATCGTATAACAATAAATGGAATAAATTCGGACTACTGTCGAGCAAAAACTAAAAGGACATTTCTGAATTCTTTCCAAAGATAAATTGAATCTATTTCCGGAGCAATTTAAGTATTTGCAGAAAAGGACACTCTCTCTCTCTTTCTCTCTCTCTCTCTCTCTCTCTCTCTTCTCTCTCTCTCTCTCTCGCTCTTCTCTCTCTCTGTCTCTCCCAGTCTCTCACTCTCTCTCTTTTCTCTCTCTATCTCTTCTCTCTCTCTCGCTCTTCTCTCCCTCTCATCTCTCTCTCTCTCACTCCTCTCTCGGCTGCTAGGAGAGAGAACACTATTCTAAGCTCAAGTTTTGTAAAAATATTCAAATAAATAATCATAGCGACGGCAGAAAGTATGCACTACAAAATCTGTGCATGCAATTTATAAAAATGCAAACTGTCAGAAAACCTATCCTTCACTCCGATTCCTCCTCTTCTCTTCTTATGCTTGCAGGATGCATTGTCTGAACATACATACTCCTCAACATTGTGCTTCATCCTAAAATAAAGCACATATATTTACTGCAATTCATCCTTATCCTTATCTTTATCTTTATCTTTACCTTTATCTCCTTCATAGAGATGCAAGGACGAATGAGAAGCCTAAAAGTAATAGATGATAATGATGATGATTATGTCTGAATCAGAGCATGCAAATGCTGCAGAGGGTTATTCAAGATAACTGGAGACAAAATTTCCAGAGGGAATGTGCATGGGAAATAGGGCGCTTTTTCCAAATAAAAATCCAGAAATTTCTTCTAAAAGTTCTTCCAAATGTGAAAAAAAAACTGATTTCTGGCAAGAGAGAAAGAGCAATCAATACCTTCACAGCTGAAAAACGTTCCAGAGGGAATTAGAAAAATGCTGTTTGAAAAAAAAAAAAAAAGGGTATCGTCCATCACTGGTCTATCACTGATGTGAATCTCAAGACAATAGAGATAAAATATATATAAAAAAAAAATTAAATGAGTGATTCACTGAATCTGCATCCTCATTCATCAGAAAAATCACTTCAAGAGAAGCCCTGCAGCAAAGCGACCGAACGGAGGTCCACCCCAATGGATGATCTCAGATCCACATATCTCCATTATCAAGATCAACATAACCGTCTCGCCTTGACCCTTTTATCCCGCATCAGGTAGAATCCAAACTTGCCTCAGAATGCTACACATGGACGTAGATCCCATGATCCACTTGTCCGATGGGTGCTAGATCAATCTTTGATCTTGGCCCGTGGACCCTGCGGCTGTCCCTCGGATCTACTCTGTGATCCGCGGCCGTGAATCCCGCTCAGCCAATCAGCGCGCGGAAAAAAAATGTGAGGAGCGACTACCGGGTGACGCGTGGATAAGGTACGGACCCAAAAAAAAATCAGTTTTTTCTTTGAGATTTTAAGAAGGCTTTTTGGGGTTTTAGTTTTTCCTTCCAACTGGGTTTGCAGTTTTTTAGAAAAAAAAGGGCCGATAATATCGTATCGGACTTAATGATTGTAATATCGAATCGTATCTAAAATCGGACTGAGCACAATAATACCGAATCGGACTCAAAACAATAATACTGAGTCGAGCCGAAAACGATAATAGCGAATCGGACTTATCACAATTTTATCGAATTGTATTGATAAATCGTATCGTATCGACAAAGATAGTGACGAATTGGACTGACATCAATAATATCGAGTTGGACTTGACGACGAAAACATCGAATTGGTTTGAAACGATATAAACGTACGATATAAACGTATCGATATAAGTACAATAATACTGAATCGTACTGCAAACAATATTACTGAATCGATCCGGAAACGGTAATAGCAAGTTGGACATATCACGATAATATCGAGTCGTATTGAATATATTATACCGTAGCATATCGAAAACGATAATACTGAATCGGACTGACAACAATAATATTGATTCGGACTGATAACGATAGCATCGAATTTGGCTGAAACGATAATAACGTATCGACCTTAGTACAATAATACCGATAATTGTTAATCGGACTGACCACGATAATTTCGTTTTAATATCGTATTATATTGAAACTGATAATATCGGAGCGTATTATAACAATGGTATCGCGCTGGACTGATGAAGATAATATCGGCTCGAACTGTTGACAAACGTATCGTATCGAGATGATGACGATACCATCGAATCGACTCTAGAGACAATATTATAGAATAGGACCGGAGACGATAATATCGATTCGAACTGGAGACGATAGTATCGAGCCAAGTGGTCTGCTTGCTAGGCCGATTGTTGTGGACATTTCATGTTATTGTTATACATGGCTTACAAATGATTGCCATGGATGTACCTTTAGAGCAGAAGCTGCGGAGGTCACCAATGAAAGTCAATGAATGGTTTCAGATGACAGTATCGTTGGTTGGTATGTGGTTTCATGACATGCTATGTTTGGTGAGTGCGGAGAGTCAATCGATTACCAATAGTTTGTTTGATTGTTTTACACAAAATGACCTTATTGCTCTATTTAAAGGTCATGTAGTCCTCGGCGGCACTTGGGCCTGACTGCTTGATGCTGCAGCAATGCAGGCACCATTCATGCTCGGTTCGATTGAATACTATCGCGCTCGGTTTCGGTTCAATACTATCGTGCTCGGTTCGATTCCATACTATCGTGTTCGGTTCGATTCAGTATTATCGTGCTCAGTTCGATTCAATATTATCGCGATCGGTCCGATTCAGTACTATCGTGCTCGGTTCGGTTCAATACTATCGTTATCAGTTCAATTCAGTACTATCGCGCTCGGTTCAATTCAGTACTATCGCGCTCGGTTCGATTCAGTACTATCGTGCTCGGTTTGGTTCAATACTATCGTCCTCGGTTCAATTCAGTACTATCGTGCTCGGCTCGGTTCAGTACTATCGTCCTCGGTTCGATTCAGTATTATTGTGCTCGGTTGGATTCAGTACTATCGTGCTCGGTTGGATTCAATATTATCGTGCTCGGTTCTATTCAGTATTACTGTGTTCGGTTCGATTCAATACTATCGCGGTCAGTTCGGCTCAATAATATCGTGCTCGGTTCGATTCCATACTATCGTGCTCGGTTCGATTCAGTATTATTGTGCTCAGTTCGATTCAATATTATCGCGCTCGGTTCGATTCAGTACTATCGTGCTCAGTTCGATTCATTACTATCGTGATCGGTTCGATTCAATACTATCGTGCTCAGTTGGATTCAGTACTATCGTGCTCGGTTCGATTCAGTATTATTGTGTTCGGTTCGATTCAATACTATCGCGCTCGGTTCGGTTCAATACTATCGTGCTCGGTTCGGTTCAATACTATCGTCGTCAGTTCAATTCAGTACTATCGTGCTCAGTTGGATTCAGTACTATCGTGCTCAGTTCGATTCAATACTATCGCGCTCGGTTCGATTCAGTACTATCGTGATCGGTTCGATTCAATATTATCGCGCTCGGTTCGATTCAGTACTATCGTGCTCGGTTCGGTTCAATACTATCGTTCTCAGTTCAGTTCAATATTATCGTGCTCGGTGCAAGTCAATTATCGTGCTCGGTTCAATTCAATACTATCGTGCTCGGTTCAATTCAATATTATTGTGCTCGGTTCGATTCAATACTGAAAAATATAACCCAACTGAATAAGGGAAACGAGGAACCAAGCCAGAGTCAGCAATGCAGCGCTGAACCAAACTAAGTTTAAGCAAACCAAACCAAGGAAAATAACCAATGGAACCAAACCAATAAACTAAACGAAACCAAAGCAAGCAGAAGCAAGACAAGGATTATCTATTTAGGACCGAAAAAAACTGGAAACTGGAACGGGAGCCAGGACAGCAGGATAGCAAGGTTATCCCTTTTCTTTTCACAAGGATTCTGTACCCTGCATTGGTTTCCAATGCACATATTTTACTTCTGTTTGCTTTTGGGCCATCCCCGGTACTTTAGTAAAGTCTCATCAAAACACGGAATTTGCATCTCCCATTGCTTAGCTGCCCCTGCTCGCCAGACCTGCTTGGCCTTAAGCATTCTAAAGAGCCTCCCTCGGAGGAAAATGTTCGGCGTGCCACTAGTCATGTGCCTTGTGTTGTAGCGAGGAGGATATTTTCTTTCGGGCCCTTATTCACGATGCTTTTATCGCTTCCAATGACTGTAGCAAATAATTAGGAGCCAACAGACCATTACTCATTACTTTCCACACAAAAAACCACACATTCTCAATTCACAGGCTGAAAGTACATTTAGGGTAACCGCAGTAGAAGCAGCAGAGAAAGGCATTCCATTCTCCCTCTTCTCTCCGCCCAACGAAAATCGATCACACAGCTTCCGCGATGTTGCCTTAAATGCATTCACCTGCGGAAAGCATTTCTCCCTCTCTCCTTTTTCCCTCACTCTCTCTCGCTGTATCTCTCTCTGTCTCTCTCTCTCCCTCTCCGCATTTTCATTTCTTCCCTGAAGCAAGCCACTGCACGCCTGGACCACAGGGCCTGAGCAGGACATGGCCATGGCCATGGCGGCAGCACCTCCTGCAGGAGCCATGGTAGGATTCACCCTTAACCTTTCCTCCATTCCGGACTTCAGTCAAAAATCTCTAATCGCGACTTGCCACCTGTACAGCAGGTACACGTGGCAAATTTCGATTGGAAGTTCTGGAACAAAAATAGTCAAGCATCTTCCACTCAGGTTTCGCCACGTATACAGTATTGTACACGATGCGTATTTCGATTGGATGATGGTTGACTATAGCTCACAGAAGAGAAAGGCCCCTGAAAGCCTGAAAGCCTGAAAGCCTGAAAGCCTGAAAGGAAAACAAAAAAGCCAAAATGCTTTACGTTAGAAAGGTACATCGGCATGCAAGGTACCCTCGACGGAAACCCACCGAGAGAGAGACAGAGAGAGGGAGCATCGGAGTGGGAGAGCGCGAGAGAGACAGATTGAGATTGAGGGAGGGAGAGAGAGAGCATCGGAGTGGGAGAGCACGAGAGAGACAGATTGAGATTGCGGGAGATAGAGAGAGAGCATCGGAGTGGGAGAGCGCAGGGAATGAATTGAGGGAGAGAGAAGGATGTGAAAGATGGGGAAGAGCGCGAGAAGAAGAGACAGGTGGGGTGAGGGAGAGAGAGAGAGAGAGGATTGAAGTGGGAGAGCGCGAGAGAGACAGATTGAGATTGAGGGAGATAGAGAGAGAGCATCGGAGTGGGAGAGCATGAGAGACAGATTGAGATTGAGAGAGAGAGGGAGTGAGGGAGAGAGAGAGAGAGAGATAGTGAGGGAGAGAGAGAGAGAGAGAGAGAGAGAGAGAGAGAGGATTCACCTAATTACTCTCTCGCTGCGAACACAAACTGGCCTGACAAGAACGACACATTGGCCCCTGATTTGGAGGAAAAGGAAGAGTCCGGTCCCAAAAGTGGCTCCCAACCGTCCACATCTTCCCCTGGCGACGGCTGCCGAACTGCCATGTCTCGCATGTCAATTGCTATCAATCGGCTCACAACTTCGGTCATGTCAGGACGGTCGATACTCAGCCTCTCCACACATTCCGCGGCAATTACTGAAAAGATTCCCAAAGCATCGTCCAGGACCCCATCGAGTGTGCGAAGTTGGGGGTCAACAATTGAGTCAAATTGCTTGAGCTTGATGTATGGGGTAGCCTGAAACCATCCAAAAAGCAGAAGTTACGTCATATTAGTACACATGGGTAGCCTGAAACCATCCAAAAGCAGAAGTTACATCATATTAGTACACATGGGTAGCCTGAAACCATCCAAAAAGCAGAAGTTACATCATATTAGTACACATGGGTAGCCTGAAACCATCCAAAAAGCAGAAGTTACATCATATTAGTACACATGGGTAGCCTGAAACCATCCAAAAAGCAGAAGTTACATCATATTAGTACACATGGGTAGCCTGAAACCATCCAAAAAGCAGAAGTTACATCATATTAGTACACATGGGTAGCCTGAAACCATCCAAAAAGCAGAAGTTACATCATATTAGTACACATGGGTAGCCTGAAACCATCCAAAAAGCAGAAGTTACATCATATTAGTACACATGGGTAGCCTGAAACCATCCAAAAAGCAGAAGTTACATCATATTAGTACACATGGGTAGCCTGAAACCATCCAAAAAGCAGAAGTTACGTCATATTAGTACACATGGGTAGCCTGAAACCATCCAAAAAGCAGAAGTTACATCATATTAGTACGCATATGTTGCCATGAGTCTATGTTTCTTCTGTGAGTACTGCCATACACCATAGTAACTGGTAATGTATGTACGACCTGAACCATGTTGGTTCAGAATGTGAGGGGTTAGACAGCTTCAAGTAGACACGGGAAGAGTGAAGTGTCGGATGGGGACATGAGAGAGGAGAAGAGGGGAAAGAGGGGAGAGAGGGGAGAGAGGGAGAGAGGGGGGAAAGGGGAGAGAGGGGAGAGAGGGAGGAAGGGGAGAGAGGGGGGAGAGGGGAGAGAGGGAGAGATGGGAGAGAGGCAGAGAGGGGAGAGGGGAGAGAGGGAGAGAGGGGAGAGAGGCAGAGAGGCGACAGAGGGCAGAGAAGGTGGAGGGCAGAAAAGGGTGAGGAAAGAGCGAGGAGAAGAGAGAGAAACAGGTCCATGTCTGAAGGAAGGAAACAGGAGAGAGAAATTTGCTCCACTCACCCAAGTTGCCAGACTAGTCCTATCTCCCGTTTCCTCCGAGATCAAGATTGGAGGTTTCCCAGTGATCAGCTCCAATAGGACAACTCCGAAGCTGCAGTTACCACCAACCATTCCTTAGACTACTGAAGCTCAAGCTTTTACTCAATATAGAAAGAAAGTATACGAGGGGATGGAAAGATGTATAGCATGTGATGAACATGTAGACAAAATCTGACATGTGACATAACGTCACACATCACACAGAATGAGATGGGTTGTGCAGAAATAGGTTGCCCGAGCAATTGTACCTTCATGGGGCAAAAGACTCGCATCAAAACAGAAGAGCGAGATGTTTTTTTCGAACAGGACTAACCTGTATACATCACTCTTTGTCGTCACTTCAGTTGTTAGAAAATACTCAGGATCGATATAGCCTGAAAGGAAACCACACAAATACAAGAAAGTCATGGATGTGTTGTTTAGGATGTATACAGTTAAACACATGAATAGAGGCCGAGGAAAGAAGGGAGAGAGACGTGTGAAGAGGTGAAGTGGGGGAAGAGAAACAGAGAGTGGGAGACAGATTGAGAGGAAGAGCAGAGGGAGCAGAAAAGAAGCGAGGCGAAGAAGAGAGGGAGAAGTGAGAGGCATGCGAGAGAAGGAAAAGAGTGGGAGAGACAATCATAACAGAGGGGAGGGAGGGAGGGAGGGTGGAGGGAGGGAGGGAGGGAGGGAGGGGAGGGGAGGGAGGGAGGGGAGGGAGGGAGGGAGGGGAGGGAGGGAGGGAGGGGAGGGGAGGGAGGGAGGGAGGGAGGAGGGAGGGAGGGAGGGAGGAGGAGGAGGGGAGGAGGGGAGGCCGGGAGGGGGAGGGGGAGGGGGGCAGGGGGAGGGGAGGGGGAGGGGGGCGGAGGGGGGAGGGGGAGGGGGGAGGGGAGGGGAGCGTGGGAGGGGAGGGGGAGGGGAGGGGGGAGGGGAGGGGGAGGGGGGGAGGGAGGGAGGGAGGGAGAGGAGGGAGGGAGGGAGGGAGGAGGGAGGGAGGGAGGGAGGGAGGGAGGGAGGGAGGGGAGGGAGGGGAGGGAGGGAGGGAGGGAGGGGAGGGAGGGCGGGAGGGAGGGGGAGGGGGAGGGGGAGGGGGGGGATGGGGAGGGGAGGGGGGAGGGAGGGAGGGGAGGGAGGGGAGGGCTGGAGGGAGGGAGGGAGGGAGGGAGGGGAGGGGAGGGAGGGGAGGGGAGGGAGGAGGAGGGAGGGAGGGGAGGGAGGGAGGGAGGGAGGGGAGGGAGGGAGGGGAGGGAGGGAGGGAGGGAGGGAGGGAGGAGGGGGGGAGGGGGGAGGGGGGGGAGGGGAGGGGGGGGTGGGAGGGGAGGGAGGGAGGGAGGAGGGAGGGTGGGAGGGGAGGGAGGAGGGGAGGAGGAGGGAGGGAGGGGAGGGGAGGGGAGGGGAGGGGAGGGAGGAGGGTGGAGGAGGGGAGGAGGGAGGGAGGAGGGAGGGAGGGGAGGGAGGGAGGGAGGAGGGAGGGAGGAGGGGAGGAGGAGGGAGGGAGGGGAGGGGCAGTGGGAGGGAGGGAGGGAGGGAGGGAGGGGCCCGGAGGGAGGAGGGAGGGGGAGGTGAGGAGGGAGGGAGGGGGAGGGAGGGAGGGGAGGGAGGAGGGAGGGAGGGAGGGAGGGAGGGAGGGAGGAGGAGGGAGGGAGGGAGGGAGGGAGGGAGGGAGGGAGGGGAGGGGAGGGAGGGAGGGTGGAGGGAGGGGGAGGGAGGGGAGGGAGGAGGGCGGGAGGGGAGGGAGGGAGGGAGGGAGGAGGGAGGGAGGGAGGGAGGGAGGAGGGGAGGGAGGGAGGGAGGAGTGGGAGGGAGGCCGGAGGGAGGGAGGGAGGGAGCGGAGGGAGGGAGGGAGGGAGGGGAGGGAGGAGGGAGGGAGGGAGGGGAGGGAGGGAGGGAGGGAGGGGAGGGAGGGAGGAGGGAGGAGGGAGGGAGGGAGGGAGGGAGGGAGGGGAGGGGAGGGGGGAGGCGGGGGGAGGGGGAGGGGAGGGGGGAGGGGGGAGGGGAGGGGGAGGTAAGGCAGGAGGGGGGGAGGGGGGGAGGGGGGGAGGGGGGGAGGGGAGGGGGAGGGGAGCGGGAGGGTGGGGAGGGAGGGAGGGAGGGGGAGGGAGGGAGGGAGGGGGAGGGAGGGAGGGAGGGAGGAGGAGGGAGGGAGGGGAGGGAGGGAGGGAGGGAGGGGGAGGGGGAGGGGGAGGGGAGGGGGGAGGGGGGAGGGAGGGAGGGAGGGGAGGGAGGGGCTGGAGGGAGGGTGGAGGGAGGGAGGGGAGGAGGGGAGGGGAGGAGGGGAGGGAGGGGCGGGAGGGGAGGGAGGGGGAGGGGAGGGAGGGAGGGAGGGGAGGGAGGGGAGGGAGGGAGGGAGGAGGGAGGCGGGAGGGAGGGAGGGGAAGGGAGGGAGGGGAGGGGAGGGGAGGGGAGGGAGGGAGGAGGGAGGAGGGAGGGAGGGAGGGGAGGAGGGAGGGAGGGGAGGGGAGGGAGGAGGGAGGGAGGGGAGGGAGGGGAGGGGGGAGGGGGAGGGGGGGAGGGGGGAGGGGGGAGGGGAGGGGAGGGAGGGAGGGAGGGAGGGAGGGAGGGAGGAGGAGGAGGAGGGAGGGGAGGGAGGGAGGGAGGGAGGGGAGGGGGAGGGGAGGGGAGGGGAGGGGAGGGGAGGGGAGGGAGGGAGGGAGGGAGGGAGGGAGGGGAGGAGGAGGAGCCGGGAGGAGGGAGGGGAGGGAGGGGAGGGAGGGGAGGAGGGCGGGGAGGTGGGAGGAGGGAGGGGAGGGAGGGAGGGAGGGGAGGGAGGGAGGGAGGGGAGGGAGGGAGGGAGGGAGGGAGGAGGGAGGGAGGGAGGGAGGGAGGGAGGGAGGGAGGGAGGGGAGGGAGGGGAGGGAGGGAGGAGGGAGGGAGGGAGGGGAGGGAGGGGAGGGAGGGAGGGGAGGAGGGGAGGGAGGGGAGGGAGGGAGGGAGGGAGGGAGGGAGGGGAGGAGGGGAGGGGAGGGGAGGGGAGGGAGGGAGGGAGGGAGGGGAGGGAGGAGGGAGGGAGGGGGGGAGGGAGGGAGGGGGAGGGAGGGGAGGGAGGGAGGGGAGGGAGGCCGGGAGGGAGGGAGGGGAGGAGGAGGGGAGGAGGGAGGGAGGGAGGGGAGGAGGGGAGGGAGGGAGGAGGGGAGGAGGGAGGGAGGAGGGAGGGAGGGAGGAGGAGGGAGGAGGGAGGGAGGAGGGAGGGAGGGAGGGAGGGAGGGAGGGAGGGAGGGAGGGAGGAGGGAGGAGGGAGGGAGGGAGGGTGAGGGAGGGAGGGTGTGAGGGAGGGAGGTAGTGAGGGAGGGAGGGAGGGACGAAGGGAGGGAGGAGGGGAGGGGAGGGGAGGGGAGGGAGGGGAGGGAGGGGGAGGGAGGGAGGGAGGGAGGGAGGGAGGGAGGGAGGGAGGGAGGGAGGGAGGGAGAGATTTATTGTGCAATTATAAGATTTCTTCACCTGGAGTTCCCGCCACATGTTTACTATTCTCCGAAAGCTCTCCCCCTTCTTTCGGAAGCTCTTTTAACAAACCAAAATCAGCGACTTTAGCCTGCATAGAAAAAGCAGCCATTGGAGGAGTGGTAAGAAAACCAGCAGACCCAAACCCTAATCATGGCTTCCTTAAAATATGTCATTTTTGCACACCAGTAAAGGTCCCTACAAGGGCTATATCCATAGGTGTCACGTGTGAGGTGTGGTAGTTTCAGTTATAAAATTTATTCCTGTGAAGTTTCCTTTCCTTGTGAAGGCTCTAAACAACTAACAATCCAGTTCACCCATTCTAAATCTGCCGATTTTTGGAACAGAATTTCGCTGTTACACTCCATGCAAGCTGCACAGAGGACCTGTAAGCAATGATGGCAATTGTTACCACTAGCGAAAAGCAGGAGAAATGGGAAATGGGAGGGAGAGGGAGGTAGAGAGGTAAACGAGAGGAGGGACGGAGGAAGGGGGACGTATGAAGTTCAAGGAGGTAGGGGGACAGCAGGGTAGAGGGGAGATATAGAGCATGGCAGGAGTGAGAGAGAAGTGAGGAAGGAGAAAAAGAAAGAGAGAGAGAGAGAGACAAGGGGGAGACGGGAGGGGTACACGAATCCGTTGAATTTAAACAAGATTGTACCTGGAAATTCTCATCCAAGAATATGTTTTCGCTCTTCACATCGCGATGTATCAGCCCCGGCATCACAAATGTGTGCATGTACTTTAGAGCCTCTGCCGACTGAATTGCAATGCGAAGCCTCTGCTTGAAGGTGAGAGGAGCAACAGAATCTGCAAACCCTTAAACCCCCCCTACCTTAGGATAGACTAAGAGATAAAACAGAGGGAAATAGAGTGATAAGGTAGATCCTATAGTTGAATGGTTAACCTACTTAGTCTAAGTAGCTAACCAAGCTTCTTCGTCCTACCTGCTTACCTTGCATGACCTAGGTTTTTCTCAATCTCTCTCTCTCTCTCGCTCTCTCTCTCTCTCTCTCTCTCTCTCTCTCTCTCTCTCTGGGTGGAAGTCCCTGGAGGGTACTCTCTCTAGTTGCACCAATCACTGCATGCCATGTCTTCAAATTTGCAAACGTGGCTCTCGCTTTACAGGGTAGCTTCAATAGAGACCCACTTCCCCTCTCTTTCTCTCTCTCTCTCTCTCTCTCTCTCTCTCTCTCTATTCTCGTCCACAAGAGATAAAATGCAGCAATCGCCAACAACTATGTTCATCGAATATAAAAGGGAGGCAAAAGCATTGACCTTTTCTCTTCGACAGATGTTGAGCGAGGTTTCCATTGGAGCAAAATTCATATATGAAAATTCGTTCCGGTTCGTCATCACAGTATCCGAGAAGCTTAACAATATTTACATGGTTCAGTTTCGAAATAGCTCGAACCTCTTCTTGGAACAAAGCTTCATCTTCCTTACGATCTTTGGAACGTTTCACTGCCCAGCTTTTCCCATCCGGCCCTACTCCTCTATATACTACTCCAAAACCTCCCTCTCCTACAATATTCTTCGCATCGAAATCATTTGTTGCTGCCCGAACTTCGTCCAATGTATAACGTGTGGTGAAATTTCGAGCTATTTCTTTCTCCAACATTGTGCGGAGGTCAACTGTTTACAGAATATCTCCAAAGATAAGAATCACAGAAATGCTCGTCATTACATGGAAGTATACGTACTAGTTTGTTGCATTAGGAGGAAATATATTGACTAGTTTGTTTCATTAGGAAGTACAATACTAGCTTTTTTCATTAGAGGAAGCAGTTTGTTTCATAAGTATATGTGTACTAGTTTGTTTCGGTTCACAGTTCTGAAAGTCTCTCTACCACAGGTCCAAGATATCGAATGATAACAGTGGTCGAGATAATACAAGCTCGTGAGAGAGAACAGAATTGTATGGCTTTAAGGTTATTTCAGAGACTAAGGATACTTAAAAGCAAAACCAGTGGTTTACAACGACAAACTAAAGAGCTGCAGGAGGAGAAATCTTATTTTCTTACTTTTCAGAACTGAAAACAAAGCAGTAAGCGTAAGCTTCACTAGAGGGAGTGAGAGACGGGGAAGGAGGAGAGGAAGGGAGGGAGGAGAGAGGGAGGGAGGGAGAAGAGGAGAGGAAGAGCTCATACCTGCACTTCTCCTCCGCCTCACGACAAAAAACATTACGAGAAGGGCGATCAACAAAATAGCTACAACGGAACTGAGCGCAATAACTGTGATTTTCCATGCGGCAAAAGCGTGATGATGACCTTGACCTGCAGCAACAAATAAAGTAAAATCTCTTACATTTCGTCAAGGGAAGTCACATTGACATTCACAAATTCTTACAATCAATCAATCTATGAATCACAATTACCGTTCACTACAATTTTGTCCTACATATCCACTCCAAATCCCTAATGCTGATCTATATGTGTTGTCTACAGAGTCCTTCTTCATTGATACCCCCACCTCCCCCCTGCCTTAAATGAAACTAATGCTTTGAAAGTTTGGAAAAAAAACTTACTGGATGTTTTTGATTGCAATGAATAACTCAATACTGAGAATGGTCCAAATCGAGGGTCAGAAGGTACGATGTGGTTGACGAGACTAGTAGTGATGTTCAGCTCTAAAGCTGCATCTATGGAAAGGTTCAGACCGGAGGGGAAGAAGGAGAGCACAAAAAGAGCACTCTGGTCGACAGTGGAGTTGTCGACCGCAGACACTTGAACCTGGACAAAGAGGTCACAAGTTGGCAAAAGAATTCAGGTGGGAGGGAGTAGAGAAATAAGGAATGAATGAATGAAGGAATGAATGAGAGACTCCGTTTCTTTGAGATGGAAAATGGAGTGCTTAAGGGGAGAGGGAGAGGGAGAGGGAGGGGGCGGAGGAGGGGGAGGAGGAGAAGGAGGGAGAGGTTGGAGGGGAAGGGGACGAGG
>CM074822.1:1134212-1146672 GCA_037447605.1 Zygnema circumcarinatum
GAAAGGGGAAGAGAGGGCGAGAGGAAAATTGAGGAGATGGGGGCAGGGCAGGATGGAGAGTGGGAGTTGAGAAGAAATAAGCGAGAGGAGGATTACAGAAGGTAGAACACGAGGCACAGAGAGAGAAATGGGGAGAGTGGCAAAAGGGAGAGAGTGAGAGATAGAGAGAGAGGAAGGGAGGCGACGGGGGAAGATGGCCCTTGGAAGTGACTCAAGGACAGTTGATTTACCACAATCTGACTCACCTATCTCCAAGTACGGCAGTATCCACTAAAATTGTGTAAGTTCCATGGGGGAAGTTTTCCGTTCCAGTTGAATCGGACGACGCAACGGGCGTTCCGTCAAGGACAACGGACAGCTGTCGGAGGCCCTGTGAGAGTGCCACCTGTCCAAAATGCACCTTCCTAATGTCATTTCGGGTTCACAATGTTTAGGGTTCAAATTGTTTTGAAGGAATGTTTTTTTCATTATTAAGGGATGTTGTGTTTCAAAAACGACGGAAGGAAACGAAGGGATTTTTTCAGATGTTAGGGATAAGGTGAGACATTTTCCTCTTTTTTGAAAGTTTCACCTTCAAAACAGAAGCGTCGGGAATGTGGACAAAAGCGCCAGCTGGCACTCCGGAAGAGACGAAAGTGGAGGCATCGAAAACGATATCTCTCAAAGACTTCATTCAATCCCGCTCGATATCAGTAACTCGAAATCAGTAATGTGCAAAAAACAGGAAATAAGAACGAGGCCTTGAACAATGCGTACAATCAAAAGGTAAAAAAAATATTTTAGGGTTTCCAGGGTAAGGTTTGTAGGAGTATCAGGCATGAGGTTTTTTGAGTTTTGTACGGATTGTACGGATTTTAGGGTTAAGGATTTAAGGTTTAAGGTCTAAGAATTTTAAGATTTAGGTTCTTAGGGTTTATGGTTTTAGAGTATAGGATTTATGGTTTTACAACTTTTTAAGGTTGACGAATTTTAGGGTTTCAGGTTATAAGGGTGTAGAATTTAGGACTTCAAGGGTTTAGAAGTAGGGTTTAACGTTGTAAGCGATGGAGGGTTTAGGGTTTAAGATTTACTGTTTTTAAGTTTAGGGTTTTTAAAGTCTAGGGTGTAGGCTTTTGGGTGGTTTAGGGTTGAATTTATTGATCTAGGGTTTACGGGTTGAAGGTTCAGGGTTAGAGTTAAGTTTAGGGTTTTAGGGTTTAAGGGGTAAGGATTCAGCATTAAGGGTTTCGTGGTTTTTGGGTTTTGGGTTAGGGTTCAAGGTTAAGAGTTTAGGGTTTACATAAAAGCCTTAGTATATTTTAAATTTAGGGATTAAAGTTTTAGTGCTTCATAGGGTTTAGGAATTAGGGTTTTAAGAGTTGAAGGGTTTAGGGTTGAGTATTATTCAGGGTTTACGGTTAAGGGTTGAGTGTTTTTTAGGGTTTAGGGTTTAAGATTTAGGGTTTAGGGCTGTGATATTTAGGGTTTATGGATTAAGGAACAGAATTTAGGGCTGAGAGTTTTTAGGGTTTATGGATTAAGGTTTAGGATTTAGGGCTGAGTGTTTTTTAGGGTTTAGGGTTTAAGGTTTAGGGTTTAGGGTTGAGTGTTGTTCAGGGTTTAGGGTTGAGTGCTTTTTAGGGTTTAGGGTTTAAGGTTTAGGGTAGAGCGCTTTTTAGGGTTTTGGGTTTAAGGTTTAGGGTTTAGGGTTTAAGGTTTAGGGTTTAGGGTTGAGTGTTGTTCAGGGTTTAGGTTGAGTGCTTTTTAGGGTTTAGGGTTTAAGATTTAGGGTTTAGGGCTGTGTTTTTTAGGGTTTATGGATTAAGGTTTAGGATTTAGGGCTGAGTGTTTTTTAGGGTTTAGGGTTTAGGGTTGAGTGTTGTTCAGGGTTTAGGGTTGAGTGCTTTTTAGGGTTTAGGGTTTAAGATTTAGGGTTTAGGGCTGTGTTTTTTAGGGTTTATGGATTAAGGTTTAGGATTTAGGGCTGAGTGTTTTTTAGGGTGTAGGGTTTAAGGTTTAGGGTTTAGGGTTGAGTGTTTTTAGGGTTTAGGGTTTAAGGTTTAGGGTTTAGGGCTGAGTGTTTTTTAGGGTTCAGGGTTTAAGGTTAAGGGTTTAGGGTTTAGGGTTTAGGGTTTAAGGTTTAGGGTTTAGGGTTGAGTGTTTCTTAGGGCTAAGGTTTAAGATTTAGAGTTTAGGGCTGAGTGTTTTTTAGGGTTGATTGATTAAGGTTTAGGGTTAAGGGCTGAGTGTTTTTTAGGGTGTAGGGTTTAAGGTTTAGGGTTTAGGGTTGAGTGTTTTTTAGGGTTGAGTGGTTTAGGGTTTAGGGTTTAAGGTTTAGGGAAGAGCGCTTTTTAGGGTTTTGGGTTTAAGGTTTAGGGTTTAGGGTTTAAGGTTTAGGGTTTAGGGTTGAGTGTTGTTCAGGATTTAGGGTTGAGTGCTTTTTAGGGTTTAGGGTTTAAGATTTAGGGTTTAGGGCTGTGTTTTTTAGGGTTTATGGATTAAGGTTTAGGATTTAGGGCTGAGTGTTTTTTAGGGTTTAGGGTTTAAGGTTTAGGGTTTAGGGTTGAGTGTTGTTCAGGGTTTAGGGTTGAGTGCTTTTTAGGGTTTAGGGTTTAAGATTTAGGGTTTAGGGCTGTGTTTTTTAGGGTTTATGGATTAAGGTTTAGGATTTAGGGCTGAGTGTTTAAGGTTTAGGGTTTAGGGTTGAGTGGTGTTCAGGGTTTAGGGTTGAGTGCTTTTTAGGGTTTAGGTTTAAGATTTAGAGCTAAGGTGTAAGATTTAGAGTTTAGGGCTGAGTGTTTTGTAGGGTTTATTGATTAAGGTTTAGGGTTTAGGGCTGAGTGTTTTTTAGGGTGTAGGGTTTAAGGTTTAGGGTTTAGGGTTTAAGGTTTAGGGTTTAGGGTTGAGTGCTTTTTAGGATTTAGGGTTTAAGATTTAGGGTTTAGGCTGTGTTTTTTAGGGTTTATGGATTAAGGTTTAGGATTTAGGGCTGAGTGTTTTTTAGGGTTTATTGATTAAGGGTTTATGGATTAAGGTTTAGGATTTAGGGCTGAGTGTTTTTTAGGGTGTAGGGTTTAAGGTTTAGGGTTTAGGGTTGAGTGTTTTTTAGGGTTTAGGGTTTAAGATTTAGAGTTTAGGGCTGAGTGTTTTTTAGGGTTTATGGATTAAGGTTTAGGGTTTAGGGTTGAGTGTTTTTTAGGGTTTAGGGTTTAAGGTTTAGGGTTTAGGGCTGAGTGTTTTTCAGGGTTCAGGGTTTAAGGTTTAGGGTTTAGGGTTGAGTGTTTTTTAGGGTTCAGGGTTTAAGGTTTAGGGTTTAGGGTTGAGCGTTTTTTAGGGTTTAGGGTTTAAGGTTTAGGGTTTAGGGTTTAGGTTTTAAGGTTTAGGGTTTAGGGTTGAGTGTTGTTCAGGGTTTAGGGTTGAGTGCTTTTTAGGATTTAGGGTTTAAGATTTAGGGTTTATGGCTGTGTTTTTTAGGGTTTATGGATTAAGGTTTAGGATTTAGGGCTGAGTGTATTTTAGGGTTTAGGGTTTAAGGTTTAGGGTTTAGGGTTGAGTGTTGTTCAGGGTTTAGGGTTGAGTGCTTTTTAGGGTTTAGGGTTTAAGATTTAGGGTTTAGGGCTGTGTTTTTTAGGGTTTATGGATTAAGGTTTAGGATTTAGGGCTGAGTGTTTTTTAGGGTTTAGGGTTTAAGGTTTAGGGTTTAGGGTTGAGTGTTTTTTAGGGCTAAGGTTTAAGATTTAGAGTTTAGGGCTGAGTGTTTTTGAGGGTTTATGGATTAAGGTTTAGGGTTTAGGGCTGAGTGTTTTTTAGGGTGTAGGGTTTAAGTTTTAGGGTTTAGGGTTGAGTGTTTTTTAGGGTTCAGGGTTTAAGGTTTAGGGTTTAGGGTTGAGTGTTTTTTAGGGTTTAGGGTTTAGGGTTTACGAGGCGGGCGAGGAGGAAGACGCCGAACGCGCTGAGGCCGACGCAGCCGGCGCCATCTCCACTGCAGAGCACCGAAAAACTTTTTTGCTGCCCGGGGCCCTCCCTCCTCTGCGTGGGCGGGCTGTCGAAAGTTTCTTTCGGGGCTGCCCCGGGCATGACGGGCGGGGGAGGGGCAGGGAGGAAAAAATTTGCGGTCGGATCTTGATAGCTGAAAACATCTCCGGATTTATCCTGCATTACGAGGGCAGCGAAGAAATAAAATGCTTTAAAATTCGTGCTAGTTGGGCAGGCTGGAAAAAATAGGGTTTCTGGGGTTCAGGAAGAGAGAGAGAAAGAGAGAGAGCGAGAGGGGGAGAGAGAGAGAGAGAGAGAGAGAGAGAGAGAGAGAGAGAGAGAGAGAGAATAGGGATTTTTAAGGGTTTGAGAGAAACGGACCAATCGCGGGTCTTCGCAGGCCCAAAAGAGGGACTCAACCGCCGCTTCGTGAAAAGAGGTGACTTTTTTAATATCGCCATTCTGCCAAGAAGAGAGGGCTGAATAGTAATTAGTTCCAAATGTGAGGAAGGGAGAGGTTTCTCGTGGGGAGAGGCTGGGCAGAAAGAGAGGTAGAGAGAGAGTTAGAGAGAGAGATTAGAGGAAGACAGAGAGGCAGAGGGAGAGAGAGAAAGGGGCAGGGGAAGAAAGGAAGTGAAGGAGAAAGCGAGGAGAGAGAGTGGGCCAGACGAAGAGAGGAAGAGAGGGGGAGGGGAGCGAGAGAGGCAGAGGGACAGAGTTCGGGAAAGAGAGTGGGGGAGAGAAAGGGAGAGAGAGAGCGAGGATGACATAGAGAGAGAGGCAAGGGGAAGAGAGAGAGGAGAGCACAAGATTGTACCTCAACATCTCGCAGAGCAATAGTTCCATCTTTATGTCCCACTGCCAAAAATTTCCCATCGGGAGACCAACAAAGGGATGTGACTTTCGTCTCTGCAGGAAGGGAGGACAAAAAAAGTGCATTAGCGATTTTGAACAACTTTATGTTGGAGCATTGGTAGGATCGGAAGAATTTGAAGGCTAGGAAGGATTGCAGAACTAAAAGAATTTGACCAACTTAAAGGATTGGAAGGATTTGAAGAATTGGAGGATTTGACAATTTGAATTTGAAGATTTTTTGTATGAAGTTTAATTCTTTTTTTAACCTGAGCTTGACGATTCTGTTATAGAATTTGAAGATTTTTATTTGAATTTGAAGATTCTTTATACAAAATTGAAGATTATTTATTTGAATTTGAAGCTCTTTGATTTGAACTGGCTGGAAGAGTTGTTCTGCAGTTAGTGTTCCTGCCTGGCTGGAGAGCCCAGAGCTTCTGCCAATTGAGGCGGTGCAGAATGAGCTGCCCGTCAACAGTGAGGAGGGCGACCACATCCATGTCGGGGCTCCATGCAGACAGTTCCAGCTGTTCCATGCGTCAAATTCCGTTCAGAGAATTTGTCAGGTATTCTTCCCGCGGGACATGGCTACCTACATGTATGACTAGGGCCTTCAGTTCCTAAGAGAATGCATACTACTCAACAGGTTGGAGTTCGCATACAGCATTCACATTCGTATAACGTTTGGCGTAAGCATTTAGGAATGTATGGAATTACACCGAAGAAGGCATTTTTTTTCTTAACATATATATGCACATGTCAATGGCGTTTATGAAAAACTAAAACGTAGCGATTTCTCTAATTATCAAATGTTTCTCAAAACGGCATATAGACACTTGATGGGAGTACAGATCATGGAACGCGAGCTGGACAACGTAAAGGCTTTAACTTATCCTACACAATAAAGTTCAGAAGAACTTTCCCCCTCTCTCTCTCTCTACCTACCTCTCCCTCTCCCCCTCCCTCTCCATCTCCCTCTCATTCTTCCTCTCCTTCCCACTCTCTCCTCTCACTCTCTCTCGTATTCAACAGCATTAGGTCTATTTCATTGCTCCTTCAAAACCAAAAGGACATTTTTAAGTTTGACTCTGACACACATTTCGTAACTCCCAAATATCATAGAAATTTTGTGAGCCGTAACTGTTCGAGGCAAGAGTAAAATAACAGAAGCACGTTGAAAAGCAGCTCACAACGCAGTTTCTTGGTAACCGCAAGTGACAGCTGGAATGCAATGCTGGTAGAGAGGAGAGGCAAGGGCGATAGAGAGAAAGGTAGAGAAGCCAGGGGGGAGAGGGGGAGAGGGAGACACAGACAGAGACACAGAGAGAGAGAGAGGGGAAGAAAGGGAGGGAGAAAGCGAGAGAGAGAAAGATAGGGGGGAAGAAAGAGAAAGCGAGAGAGAGAGGGAGAAGGAAGAGAGAGAGGGAGAAGGAAGAGAGAGAGGGAGAAGGAAGAGAGAGAGCACCTGCGCGGGCAGGCCCTTGTCATGCAGGAGGGTGAAGCTCCCCTCCCCCCCCTCTCCGCCCTCCATGGCTGCACAGCCTTGCTCGCGGAGTGAAGTGCGAGTCCGCCCCTTTTTGAATGGTACTATGGTAATTTTAGATTATATACTTACAAACGACCTTCAACAGCACCGCCGCGATGGCGCAGTCGGTAGCGCGTAGGTCTCATAGCCCGACTCCTGTTGATTAACAGGCCAAGCAATCCTAAGGTCGAGAGTTCGATCCTCTCTCGCGGCATTTTGCTGTCGGCCACAAACAAACGTATATGGCGCGGGTGGTCTTTTTGCTTTTTGGCTTTCTCAGAACAACTACTGTTTGCGGTCATCAACAAAATAAATTATGATGATGATCTCACGATGGCGATGATGCAACATGGACAACATAAAGGTTTTCTATTCTGGACGTCCTTCGAATTTCATAGAAATCTTTGTTGTTCCACTTGTACTGCATGTAGTAAGTACCCCATGCAATTTATCTACCACCACCACACATCAAATAAGAACGCCAAAGTCTAAATCCTAAAACCCCAAATAGCGGTTTTGGTATTCGCTAGCTGAAGTGCAGTGCACAATTGCTCCACGAATTTGTTCTTCAAGTTTTTGACAACATACCGTGGTACTTGCACCCATAGCCGGAGCCAAAAAGCGTGTTGTTGGTACACCCCCAAAAGAGGCAAATTTGTGCATCATGAAAAAGCGACAATATTTTCCTTGGAGCGAGCACTGAGAGATTCGAACTCTCGCGGGTAGAACCCACACACTATGCTGCAGTAGGTAGCAGGCGTGCGCCTTAACCACTCGGCCAAATGCTCCTGGTTGATGAAATCATTCTTTTAAATTAATTATTCTTTACTTAAAAGCGCTCCACAGCCCCATGCCTTTCTCCTGCTGCAAGAAGCATGGTGATGGAGCCATGGCGACCGGCCATGGCCATGCAGCTCTCGGGCCATGGCTGCCGAGAGGGGAAGGCGGCGTCGTTTTGCGCCGCTGAGTGGCGGAGGTCAGATGAGCGCTGAAGGCGTCTCTGCTTTTTGAAGGGATATGTGCGCTCTGAGAGGGGGACGAGGAGAACAAGGAGGGGGAGGAGGAGGGGGAAGCGGGCTCAGAAATTAGGGTTAGGGTGTTGGAGGAAAAGAGTGCAGAATGGCGGGATGGCTGAAAGCGGCTGAAAGTTTTCTGAACAAGGTAAGCTTGTGCTGCCTCGGAACGAAGTGAAACGGGGCCATGTTTGAATGATTTTAGGGTTGGTGTGAGGCTTGTAGAGCAATCCGCTCGCCGAAGTGGAAGGATTTAGTGGTTTAAATTCATCCTTGCGGACTTATGTGAAGGATGAGAAATGCACGACTTATTCAGGAGGCATTTCGAGCTTCCTGCTTGATTGTTTCCTTTAAAAACTATTCGCTATAAGAGGTCTATTTGTTTTATAGAGCGCTTGCAGCGCTAAATTTTTTATAGGGAAGCTTTGTGCTTTCTCCTTACGCTAAAAATTAGCTCCAGTTAATAAATTAGCTCCGGCCCGCCCTCCCTCCCTCTCTCTCCCTCCCTCTCTCTCCCTCCCTCCCTCCCTCCCCCTCTCCCTCCACCTTATCTCTCTCTCCCTCTCCCCCTCTCTCCCTCTCTCTCTCTCTCTCAAATCTCCTCCATTCGCCCCTATGCCTGGAAAGACCTAAACAAACTTCATTTGTCATTTGCCCTTCTTCCATTCGTTCTTTCTTCGTCCATTCCGTTGACAGATCGACAAATCTGCAGCGACAACTCTCCGGAGTGACCGACATCGATCGCTGGCCAGTGACTCAGATTACAGCGACCAAGAGCTTCCTGAGAGAGGGGGAAGCAGGAGAGCATCTTCAAATGGAGCTGCTCAACCGCCGCAAGATGTGGCAGCATTCACGGCATACAGCAGTGGTCAACCGAGTCAAGTCAAGTCAAGTCAAGCAGGCCCTGCAGTTCCATCTGGAGGAAGAACAGTTCATAGCAGCTCAAATTCTCGATTTTCAGCCCAAAGAAATAGAACTCCGTCAGCTTCCTCGTCTACTTTGCAGACGCCGAACGATTCGGATGCAAGTGAGACGGATGATTGGACGGAAATGTTGAAATATGGTCCTTCTGTGAGTGGGAATGCAGCTTCTGGTAGCTCAGTTAGAATGTCGTCAAGCAGTCTTACAGAAGGGAGAGCCTCTCTCAGAGGAGGAGGGAAGCCTGCTATTGCCTCATCTTCTCGATCTCGACAAGGTACTTTTAGTTCACCTTTGGATGCCCAGCTTGCAAAAAATCAGGGGAATGGAATGCGGCAAGCAGTTAGTGTAGGAGTGAGGAAAAAAACTGCAGAAGATATGAATTTGCAAAGTGGAAAAAATTCCGTTGAGAAAGGAGCTGCAGATGCTCTTGCTGCAGTGAGGCAGTTCAGGGGAGTGAATGAACAGCAGAAAGAAGCTTTTAAAGGAGAGGAAAAAAGGCATCAAGGGGTACCTTCTTCTGCCCTTTCTAAAGGAATTGACCAGAACTTAGTCAGTGAAGCAAGCAAGTTTCCTCCCTTGAATGAAGAACAAGCATCGGGCAATGCTAGTCACAATACTGGGTCGGGTTTTCTCTCTGAAGCTCCTATATCTTTAATGGAGAACAAGCTAGAAATTTCAGCTTCAGAAGGAAGTTCAAGTGTTCTGGTCGACAACAGAAGTTTGGCAGCTTCTGAAGCTCCCCTGCTTGACTCTATAGATTTCTCAGATGCTGCTTCAAAAACCCTTCAAAATCCTTCTGCTGATTCGAGTGACAACAGCACAACAATGAAGGTTGTTCCAGACTCGAAATATATTGACCCCTTTCCTTCGTTCAACAGAAGCCAAAATGTTCCTTCAGCTTCAGGTTCCGTTTCAAACATTGATTTGAAACAGGAAATTTCAGAGTCTGTATCGCCTCCTTTAGCATCTTCAGGAGAGACAGAACGGAGGTCTATGAAGGAGAAGGAGAGAGAGAAAAGTGTGAATGACCTTCTCGATTTTCTGCTCAGAAGTAGCACAGAACTTGAAAGTGGGGATAATGTATCCAGTAAAGTTGAAAAACATTCGAAAACTAGTATAGTAAGAGGAGAAAAACCCATTCTGGAGGAGGAAACAGTAGTCTTATCGGAAATAGATGTAGTGAAGGCGAGAGGAGAGATGCAGGAGGGGTCGAATAGTATTAAGGAAAAGCCTTCGGATGAATCCGCGGAGCCTTTAAAAGTGGAAGAAAGTATTTCAAGCAGAACAGATGAAGAATTGGGAATGGAGGAGGAGATGCATACATCACAAGTGAAAGGTGGAGAAAGGGAGCAGGATGAAGAGCTACGATATGCAGAGGTACCCACAACAGAATTAGGAGAAAAAGTTGATGTTGATGCAGTGAAAGAGAAGGGAATACATGAAGCAGAGGAGGGGAGAGAATTTTCCCTTGTGTCTGAAAGAGGTTTAGAAGGAGGTCAGGTTGGACAAGCAAGGGATGGTGTAGTGATAGAAGGAGAAGAGTGTGGGAGTAGAGAGCAAGGAGGACTGAATGACGAAGTATTATCAGTTATTAAGGATTCTATGGATACTAGTGAGTCTGTCAAGGCAGAGGACCTGTTGGATGCTTACTTGGAGAGTGTAATGCTTAAAGCTAATAAAGGGGAAGGAGAGGTAACTGTATCGGATTTAACTAATGGGGAGGGGCTGCAAATCAGCAGCAGGCCCCCCCTTCCTCCTGCTGGGAAAGCACTTATGGGTCGGAAAAAAGATGTTAAGAAAGCAAGGTTTGATCAACAAGATGGGAATATGATGGGAAAGAGGAAAGGTTTAGGGCAAGTAGTAGGGAGTGTTCTGATTGGGGAGAGGAGTAGAGGGGGGAAGGGGATTCTGGGATTGCGAAGAGATCAGGGAAGTCGGGAGAGAGAGGATGATGATAAAGGCGGAGGTACGGACAATGGAGAAAGTTCGAGCGATGAAAGCTCCGACTCCGGTAAGTCAAATGCTCATAACAGCTTTAGTTTCTTTCTACTCGCACCACTTTAAGGTTTTTGGGGTAAATGTAGCCTCCGTATGCAATGGATAAAGCAGCTGAAAATCCTCAAGTGGCATGAATTTCTGAATTTTTTTATCGTTAACCATGGACCCTAACTCTAAACCCTTAACCCCTAACCCCTTTCCAAAACAAGCAAGAAAAAAAGAGCTTTAACTTTTTTTTTCTCGTGCGCCTTACTTTTTGAAGCCTTGCAAAAGCGTAGGAGGACAAACTTTTCTTTTTGTTTTCTTTTTTAATTACTTCCTTCCCTTTCTTTTGTTCATCAAAGACATATTCCCTCTCCTTCCTCTCCTTTGTCTGTTCCCTTTTCACAGGGTCTGAAAGTGCATCCGACGATGAGGAGGCTAAGGAAGCCATAGAGAGAGCGGCTGCTTTAAAAGCAGAGTCTGACCAAGCAGCTCTGCTTGCTGCAGCTCTAATGAGAGAGATAGCTGCTCTCTCTGCAGGAAGAGAGGCTCTCAAAGAGAGAGAGAGCATTGCAGAAAAATTAGCACTTGAAAAAGAAGCCATTCAGCGTGCTTCTGCAGAAGCTTCTGAACAGCACGCGAAGGAAATTGCAAAGCTAAGGGAGACAATGATGGAGGGAATGGCTGCTATTGCAGTTGAAAAAAATGCTCATACAAGCACTAGGATTGAACTTCAAGATAGAGAGGCGGAGTTGGAGGCAGAAAATGTTGCTCAAGCAACTGCCCTTGCTGCTGCACAAAGGGTTTTAGATGAAGAGGTGGAACGGGTGGTTCGAGCTAAGGGGATAGTGGAGAGTTTGGAGAGGTCAAAATCAAAGCTTGAACAAGAATGTGACGAGCTTAGAAGGAAGGTTGAAGGTGGAAACAAGTCAGATTCTACCTCCTCTCATTTTGAGCCTTTTGTGGAGAATGCAGCTTTGGTTGCAGAAGAGCTTTCAAGGTTGTCTTGGCGAATAGAAGAAAGGCAAACGCAGGTGAGAGATTTGGAGGAGAAATTTGAGCAGTTGCAGAGGGTTCAGAGGCAACCTTCGGAGGTGGAACAGGAATTGGAACATAGACTGAAACAGCTGATAGACCATCTTATCCAGAAACAGAGTCAAGTAGAAGCTTTAGCCAGTGAGAAAGCGACTTTAACCCTTCGCCTTGAAACCGTCACCGCTTCTTTAAAGGAGGAGAGAGCAACTTCCTCAAAATCAGGTAAGAAAAAAGGTTCTTTTTCAGCCAATCAGGAGTGGAACGGAGCTGCTGCAGGAGACGAAGATGTAGAATTTGGGCTGTCCAGGTCGTATACTCTTAATAGAAGCAAGAGATTGCTTTTGGGAGGTATGGACTATGGGTATGGAGGGAGGACAAATGCCGTCATGGGGCAGTTGAATGTGTTCGCATGGCGATTGGATTCGTGGGTGCTTGGAGGGGCGAGCTACATGAGGACTAATGGCACAGCCCGGGCTATGGTGTGGGGCTACCTCGTGCTGCTTCACTTCTGGGTGCTCTTTGTGTGGCTCATGCACTCGAAGGGGGATGCGATGGGGTAATTTGTATCCAGTGGGTTGGGAGGGAGGGGTTTCATTTGTATAGGGGGGGGAGGGAGGGGGAAGGGGGAGGGGATGATAGCGAGAGCGAGAGTAAGAGGGGTGTGGGAAGGGGAGGGGGAGGAGGGGGATAGAGAGAGAGAGAGAGAGAGAGAGAGAGAGAGAGAGAGAGAGAGAGAGAGGGAGAGAGACAGAAAAGGAAAGAGAGAGTAAGGGGTGTGGGAATGGGAGGAACAGAAAGAAGGGCAACGAGGTAGGGGCAGAAGGGGGGAGAGCTACGGACGAGTTATATGAAGAGTAGTCGGTGACTCGACCAATGTAGTATACGAATCTGTCGTCATTGGATTTTTCCTCTCATGTTTGATTTTTTGAAGGGTAATGTTTTTTATCCAAATCGGAGTCACTCTAATCCTCTTCTTCTGTCCGTGTATGCGGCATTTGTATTGCTTTTACATGTTTTCAATATTGCGTGGTGTATGCGGTCGACTGATGTGACACGGCAGTTTTAGTATCAATTTCAGTTTCTGTTTTATCCCTTTCCACTTTCACAAACTTTGCCATTCCTGTCACTTTCCAAAAGTAGATAGAGTCCCTAGCAAACACAAAAACACTGATACAAGACA
>CM074822.1:1157548-1167548 GCA_037447605.1 Zygnema circumcarinatum
CCCCCCCCCCCCCCCCCCCCAAATGGGTAAGAAAAGTGGCTGAGAGTTGAAAGCTGTAACATGGTATTAGACAGACCACTTGCTTTTTTTCTATTGGGTGCTGGGAATTCCGAACCTTCAAAATGTATTTCTATAGAATCCGGAGAAAGCCTTGATTCTTTGGCACTCCACATTCCGAATCCGAAATTTTTCCTTGTCTACTTCCCTTTTGGTTGATGCAGAAATGTTTTTGCTGAGGATGCATCAGAAATGCCGACGGGAAATGCTGCTGAACCAGTGCAGGTGCGTCTACTTACTTTCCTTCCTTTCCTTTTTTAAACTTTCTATCACTCTCCCGCCTCCTCCCTCTCCTCTCCCACTGCTCTCTCCCCTCCCTCCCCACTCTCTCTGTCTCCTCTCTCTCTCTTTCTCTCCCTCCTCTCTCTCTCCCTCTCTCTCTCCACCCCCCCATTCCCTCTCTCCCCCTCCCCCGTTTCTATCTCTCCCCCCTCTCTCCCTCCCCTCTCTCTCGCCCCCTCTCCCCTCGCGCTCTTTGCCTCTCTCTCCCCCTCTCCCCTCTCTCTCCCTCTCCCCTCCCTCTCTCTCCCTCTCCCTTCTCTCTCTTTTTCCCCCCCCTCTCCCCACTCCATCTCTCTCGCCCCCTCTCCCCTCGCTCTCTTTCCCTCTCTCTCTCCCCCTCTCCCCTCTCTCTCCCTCTCCCCACTCTCTCTCTCCCTCTCCCTTCTCTCTCTCTCTCCCCCCCCTCTCCCCACTCCCTCTCGCTCTCGCCCCCTCTCCCCTCGCTCTCTTTCCCTCTCTCTCTCCCCCCCCCCTCTCCCCACTCCCTCTCTCCCTTTCCCCTCCTTTTCTTCTAATGTCATGACTGCATTTCTGACTCGCAGGCTTTAGCAAGATATGTTCGAAGAGAGACTGCTTCTTTAGCGCTCACAGGTTCCCCCATCTCACTTTTTTTTTCTCATTCTTTTTCCTTTCCTTTTGGGCGAAGGAACTCTGTTTCAGTTTCAGTTCCATTCTTCCTTCCTCTCCCAACTTTACCGACTGATTTGACCAAAAATAAATAAAAAATTCATGCATTAGAGAAAAGAAGGATCTTTACGATCTGTAGATGCTGTGTTCAGTTTGTTTGTTTGTTGTTTGCTTGTTTTTTTTTTTTTTCCTAATTCTGTCATCTGAAGTGACGTTTTTGGTAGGGTTTTTCTATGGGTTTTGCTTTTAGATTCCGAGTCATTCATGAAGGGCATGATTCGATTTTCGTCCGATTACGGCGAAGGGTTGGAGAAGGTGTAAGGCTGCGCCGCCATCATAAGGGGAAAAACTGAGAGTGAGTTAACCCCAGCAGAGAGAGAGAGAGAGAGAGGGAGAGAGAGAGAGAGAGAGTTAACCCCAGCAGCACATGTAACCATAGGCCCCACTTACTTCCACTTGTATATGAAAAAAATTAGGACTTTTTCCACCCATGTTTTTCACAATAATTATAAGCACAACATCAGCCCATCATCAACAGGTCGCTCACTCGACAGTTTGTAACTAACTGCCATTCTGGGTTTTTAGGGTTTTTAGAGTTTTTAGGGTTTTGTCCCTTCTCTGCATTTAGATATTGAAATTAGTTCAGAAATCATTGCATTCTTCCAAACATGCAATTGCATGTTGCAATTTTCCAGAGCTCGAGCATTCGGGTTCACATGTGTGCTTGGTCGTGTTCTTTGACTTTGAGTGGTTGTGAGGATGCATGTTGCGAAGATGTGGTTTGTTCAACAAACATAGCCTCCTAGAGCATGTTTGTGATTTCATGAACTAAAGTGAAAAATGATGAGATGTTAGAAATGGGGAGGAGGGGACGGGAGAGGCGGGAAAAAGATTTCCTCCCGAAATATTCAAACCACAGGGGGGGTAACCAAAACGGGCAGGCAAAATTTTCAAAAGGGGGGTGCGAAAGCCAAAACGCGGGGGTGCAATAGAATTTTCCAAATAAGAGGAGCGAAAATATTGGGGGGGTCTAATGTACCAGGGACGCCAAAAAGTCCGTACAAGGGACTAGTAGGAAAATGATACAGCGGCCCCACTCTTTGGATATCGGCGCCCCCTTTTGGGAAAAATTGTACTTTTTTTTTTTTGGCTAATCACCCCCCTCCTTGGATCTTTCGGGAGGAGAGATCTTGTAGACAATCGGACCCCGCGCCTCACGCGCAGGATCCGACCGTGCACCGACGTATGGCGCCGCGCATCGCGGCGTGGCCCGCGAGATGCGGCGAGCCTACGGAAAAGTTGTCCTCACCTGACCGGTTTGGGTCGAGGTTGCCACGTGGCAGTCTGCCATTGGACAGCCCTGCTGCCGGTCCCCCATGCCGATACAGTGGACCCCCACAATATTTTCGCCATGGTTTCGGCAAATACTGGGCGAAAATATTGTAATTTGCAAATATAAGGTCCGTGTTACCAATAGGCGAGCGGTATTATGTTAGAGTTCATGTCTGTTCGTACGTATCGTATCGTATCGTATCGTACCGTGATTTAGATACACGAGCTCCTTTGGTGCCGTACGTATACCGTACGACTTAGAGATTTTATTCGTACTTACTGTACAGCGTTAAAGCGTGACCCATGTTTGAAATCCGTTTCGATAAACAGCTTTTGTATTGGAGAATAGGTCAGGTTAGGTTAACACCCCTAATACGTTAACATTGAGTTACCGTACAAAAAGGTGGTTTCGGCAAAATCGGAGCGAATTTCTTGGGGGCCCACTGTACAAGGTGGAAAATATTATGGGGGTCCACTGTATCGGCATGGGGGACCGGCAGCATGGCTGTCCAATGGCAGACTGCCACGTGGCAACCTCTGACCCAAAAGGGTCAGATGAGGACAACGTTTCCGTAGGCTCGCCGCATCTCGCGGGCCACGCCGCGATGCGCGGCGCCGTACGTCGGTGCACGGTCGGATCCTGCGCGCGAGGCGCGGGGTCCGATTGCCTACAAGATCTCTCCTCCCGAAAGATCCAAGGGGGGGGGGGATGATTAGCCAAAAAAAAAAGTACAATTTTTCCCAAAAGGGGGCGCCGATATCCAAAAAGTGGGGCCGTTGTATCATTTTCCTTTATAAAACGGCCTGACTTTTAGAATTTGATTGGAACTGACACTGCGTTAATAATAGGAATCCATTACATACACAACTTTTTGGATAGATGCACATCTTTTTTGGAAGAATAGATACATTGCTGGAAAGATACACACTTATTTGGCAAGATACATATTTTTTGAAAGATACACACCTCTTGAGGATATATGAACATTTTTTGGATATATACACACCTTTAAATTCCTAGAATCTGATCGGCAAAAAAGATGTGTATCTTGTTAAAAAAGTGTGTGTATAGCTTAAAAAGCTGTGTATCAAACCTAAAATGATGTGCAAATAGCTCCCCAGTATTGATATTGTAAATTAATCGTATTGATATCCATTCTTATTTGGCACATGAAACCGTACAGACACCGTACAATGGGTCCCCTTTGTCGCTTCCTGCCGAAGCCGGCCGCTTGGTTTTGGTCGTCGGTCCTAATTTGTACAAAATTCCGTATGTCCGTAGGAGATTTGATGTACGAAAATTCGTACGAATTGATTGTCGCGACGTGGCTCCCATTTGCTTCCAAGTTTTTGGGAGAAATCCGCGACCCTGGAGATCCCTCACCTCCCATTGGTCCAAATCTTACGATTATTGACCGATAGTGTAGAATTTGTGAGTATAGTTTTGTAATTTTTTTGTTCTCATTGGGAATCACTTTTTACACACCTTTTTGTCTATATACACACCTTTCATTAAAAAAAACCACAAAATCAATTACGACCAGGGAAAAAAGGTGTGTATATAGACAAAACAGGTGTAAGAATATCGTTTCCTTTTTTTATTTATTTTTATTTTCTAAGCACATTTTTCTACACTACTTGAGGTTCTCAAACCGACCACGTGGCAAATATTTGTCAGAGTATCCCTACCGTTGGATGGTCCCAATCTTACGATCGTGCAGATCGTACGGACCTAAGCTTGAGGCGCTTTTTCAATCGGACGGCTGAGATCCGTTCCGTCTAAAAATGGACGGTCCAGATTACGCTCGCTAATGAACCTTCGTCGAATGTCGGCCAAGGACCGCGGAGTCGCACACGTGGACGCGTTCTACTGGCCGGATCTAACCAATCCAAGACGTCCATTATGCCACGTTGGGCGTTTTTAATTGGTCGGATCCATCAACAGCTTGCCGTCCATTATGTCACGTGGACACACGGATGTGAGTCCTCGCACGTGTGTTATCTCGCGGACTCGGCCGCGGATGCGCTTCTGTGAGGGCCGTCACTTGGCCAGATCTGGACCGTCCGATTACTTAGATCGGACGGCAGAGAGGCCCTCAACGAGGCTTCATTTCCGCCCCTTCGCTCCGATCGTCGCATTTGGTCGCCTATGACGCTTGCGACAGCTATGCGACTAGTTTTCAGCCAATAAAAGACATCGCATGGTTGTAGGAACGGCCGCAGGGCGTCGCAGGGCTGGTCAAGAGGTACAAGGGAGATTGAGTGCAGTAGAACAGGAGAGAGGTCTCTGTTCAAGTGGCTGCTTGAAATATAGTGTTTGGAGTGAATTATTTTTGTAGAAATACTAGTAAATGTTATAATTTTTTAAGCGTATTGATCTCTGCATATTCTTTTTCCACCTTATATCTCCCAAACCAGAGTCTAAGGCTGAATTTTTTTGGTGCTTGGGAAGCACTTTGAAGGCGATTCTATGGCGGCAGTGAGCTGCTCTTGGAATGCAGGAATGGTGAAGGAGGTGGTGTCTGTGAAGTCGAGGGCGGCGTCTTCAGAGATTTCTGTGAGAGGGAAGAAAATGACTATGGCGGCAGCATCTGTTTGTAAAATGGCAGTTTCCGCAAGAGCAGGGGCGAGGGATGCCATGGATGTGAAGCTTCAGGGCTCGCCTTTCTTGGGAGAAGCGCTCGTAGGAAGGGCTGCCGAAAGCTTTGGATCTGCAGATTTGAAAGGAAGGAGAGGTGATTTGGATCAGGGCGTGAGGCGGAAGCGGAGTGAGTGGAAGATGGAGGTCGCTGATCCTCTAGAGAACTATCGCGACTCGTTTGGGAATGAATGCACGCTGGAACGGAGAGCTCGGAAGGTGAGAGATAATTTTCAATGCTGAGATGTGGTCTGGTCTTGGTAGGTGTTCAGAAGCCTCGGAGATATGTATCTTCGTCTAAGAGACTGGAGAGGTGTAATGTGAATGAGAGGGATAGAAGGGATCGGGGTTGAGGTTGATGGAAGGGGCTGGGGGGAAAGAAGGGGGAGTGAGGGGGTGCTTGGGGGAAGCAAAGGGAGAGAATGTGATAAACGGAGAGGGAGAGTGGGCGAAGGAGAGTGGGCGAGGGAGAGTGGGCGAGGGAGAGTGGGAGAGGGAGGAGGAGAGAGAGAGCGATGGAGAGGGAGAGGAAGGAGGTGAGGGAGAGAGGGTGAATGATGGAAAGAGAGCGTGGGAGATGGTGAGCAATAAGGGGAGGGAGAGGGCAATGGTGACGTGCCTGTTTTTCGAAACTTTCTGGCATTCTTTTTTGTAGCATGTCTTGCGTTTCCTGATGGCGGTGTGCTTCTTGCGTTGTGGTGCGCAGGAGTTGGAAACGAACGAATCGTACAAGAAGTTAGTGACGGCGTTGGAGGACGTGCGCTCGCAGATGCAGGCCATGGTCGCCAAGGAGCTCTACGAAGACGCTGCCCAGGTACTGTTCGAGCTGCTCTTCGCTGTCTCTGATGGAAATAATCTCGAATGACGTACTTACGTAGTGCTTATTTTTGTTTTGTTTTCCTTGTCTATTCCTGTTGCCAGTTCTAACGATGAATCGTTCCTCGTGCATCTACAGGTTCGCGATACTCTCAACATGTTGGAATTTCGAAAGCGACTTCTCGAGCTTTCTGCGAAACCAAGAGTTCTCTATCGTGTGGGAGATGTCGTCGTACATCGCAGATATGGTAAGGACATTTAGATAAGTGGATATATATACCTGGTACATATATATGTGGTGATCTAGGGAGGAGTGAGTGCGAGAATGAGGGAAAGGGAGACGGAGTGGTTGACATGCCTTAGTTTTTTATTCCCTTTCACTGGCTGATATCTTACTCACTTCATCGCCTTTTTGACATTTCTCCTCACGTTCTTGGATGAAATGATTCTCACTGCAAACCTGTCCCCTCCCTTTCCCACAGGATATCGCGGTGTGATATATGGACATGACCTTCAATGTTCAGCCCCAAGAGATTGGCAGGAAGCCATGAAGATTGATCTACTGCCGGAGGGGCGTGAACAGCCTTTTTATCACGTTCTAGTTGATACTCGTGATCGGCCTGGAGGGGTCTCAACATATGTAGCGCAGGAGAACTTGGGGCTGTATAAGCTCGGTCGGCCAGTCCTCCACTCCTGGATTCCTAAGGTGAGGATTCCCAGTCTTCACTTCTAAGTTTACATCCTTTTTATGGATATGAAGAAGGCTGTGTATTTCCATTGATGTGAAGATGTTTCTGAGCTTCAGCCTGTGCTTGAAGTCTGGCAGTTTCTGCAGTATCGCAGGTTTTGTTGTTCCTTCTCGCACCTTCTCTCCTCTCCTTCCCTTTCCCGCACCCTTTCGGTGGCTGACGCACTGTGCAATGCACTGTGTTGATGCAGTTTTTTGTCGGCTTTCAAGATGGAACATATCTTCCAGGCCCTCTCTTACGCCGGCTCTATCCTAATGACTGGTAAATGGAGCATTGCTGAGGCTATTGAAGTCAGAACAGTGTCCAGCTTACCTGATTATGAGGAACCCCGAATTTGAGGCCATTACTGAAGTTACCTTATCCTTCGTTTCCCAAGTAGTGTCTTCTGTGAATACGATGGTGGACGAATGAATTACCTCTTTCCGACGGGAAGGTTTTTAATCTGCAGAAAGCGGATGTTTATGTCTATTCAGTCGGTGGGCCCACAAGACATTGAGTCTGATCTAAGGAATCACTCCATTGCTCGCCTATCATTCGATGTCAAAAAATGATGGCGCTGTGGATATGAATCTCTGAGGGTGTGGAAACTCCGGTGTTCGGATGGTGGCGCTATATGCGCACTACTGGCAGCTATACATTCGTCAGAAGACGGAAACTGCAACTGAAGCTGAACTGCTGTTCTCGAAACATGTACAGAGCAATGTACAGGCTTAGGGTGACCGGGTCTTCCAGAAGCCCTAATTGTAAAGCTGGGGCTGGAGGCCGAAGCTTGAAGCTCATCTGTTTGTTCGGTGAAGCTTCTGCAATAAAGCTCGGAGAGATCTAAGGAGAAGGAAGGCTTTTAGCTTTGTGTGTGATGTAATTTGCAGACCATAGCTTTAGCACTTATCCAGAGAGGAAGGGCGAGAGAGTGAGAGAGCTAGGGAGGAGAGGTGTAGAGTGAGTTTTACTGGCTATTCAAAGGCAGTTTTAATGAAGGTCTGTAGGAAGGCCCGGATTTGATTGGTAGTATCTAGGTGTGTAGTTTGGTGTTTCACTGTTCTGCCTCGCAAAGAGCAGGCGGGCAGCGTTCTATGTACTGGCGTGGTAGGATAGGAGGGGAACTACTAATGTTTGGTGTGTTTTAGGGTTTGAAATAAAGATAGTCTTGGCAAACAGGAGGCAGAGAAACCCTAAACACTCTGCATGAGATGTTTGCCAGTTGTTGGAAGGTCTAAGGTTCAGAGCTGTCAGAGCAATCTGTATCTACCTGGGCGTACTATCCCAAAATTCGTGACTGCACTCTTCAAATTGATAAAGCATTATTTTGTTCAAAAAGTCTCATCCTGTGCAGGTTCTTTGGTGTTAACCAAGATGAAAATATTGACAGTTAAACCTTGGAAATCCTAAAAGATAAGCCCTGAGCCAAATTCTGATTTTGATCGACTTATATCAGCTTATATAACTCTTTGTCAGTGTCTTGACCTGTAGTAATCAAAGGTAAGCACCTGACTGAAGATGTCGTGCAGAAAATTAAAACATTGTTTATTAATTAACCTTTCACAAGAGGTAAGCTGTTTTACTCAAAATTGCTTCTTTTCTGTGAAAGTTTTACGATGGAAAAGAGGATTCTTAGTACAGTAAGACTTCAACCGCTTTGAAAAAAGCTTACAATGAGTAAGATCTTAGGATTTCAGGATTTTTATAACTTCGAAGGTGAATGGAACTATGAAAAACAAGTTTGGGCTTCAACTCTCTCCTTCATTTGATGGCATCTTCTTCATTGCAGGTTCAATTCCAATTCCTTTTTCTTCTCACCGAGGATACCTTCCCCTACATTTCGCCGGCAAAAAAAAATCAACCTAGAAGCCACAATGAACCCTACAAGGCCTATGATTAATCCAGCGACCATTAAAGTCCTCAAAAACTCTTCTACTCAACCAAAAAAACCCTATAAGATCCTAAATACTTCAACGATCCCCAAATAAAACTAAAGCACCCCTCAAACCCTTTTTGATAAAAGAAGATGAAACAGGGTCTAACTGTTTCCAAAAAAATTCATATCCTTCTCCAGTTGACTTGACGAGAATAATTGAACCAGGTTAACTAAGAATGGCCCGAACCAGTTTTTATTTTTGGAAAAATCAGATCTATATTTAACCAAGCAAGATTAACCAAATCAAATCAACCAAACGGACCCAACTTTGAAGAAACCAAGTCCAAAGCAACGAATTTTTGGACATTTTTTGAATTTGAATTTCGATACATCCTCCCTTCCTTTCATTGCAACTTTTGAGGTTCCTTCTCAAGAACCACTAGCAGCCAGAACGCC
This sequence comes from Zygnema circumcarinatum, assembly GCA_037447605.1. Lineage (NCBI taxonomy): Eukaryota > Viridiplantae > Streptophyta > Zygnematophyceae > Zygnematales > Zygnemataceae > Zygnema > Zygnema circumcarinatum. The sequence goes on from CM074822.1 coordinate 1,166,361, forward strand.
GTTTTCCGCTTCAAAATCTAAAAAAAATAAAATCATAAACTTGGAGTCCACTTTCTTTCCTACAAAGAATGACAAAAAATAAGTTAAAAAAAAAAAAACCCCCACAGTCTGCTGCAACTCCTATTGGAAAAAGGTTTGCCTCCATCTTTCTCTCCAAAAAAAAAAAAAAGAAAAAAAACAATGAATGAATCTTGAGCCCTAAAAACCCTAAACCCCGCGAAACATTCACCGACCAGCTTGATGCATCAATTCATTTACTTTTTTAGCCCTCTCTTAAATATCGAAAAACCGAAAAGCAGGAGAGGTAAAACCAACATCCCTCAAGCTCAAAAACGTCGGCAGAGTTTTCTTCTCCAAAATCTGCAACTAACTCCGTTCCATGTGCGCCATTTCCATGTGTTCCGTTCCAGTTCCGTTTCACTTGCCTTCGAGTCTGAAGCAAAAAGTCCTTGACTTGCACCCTCAGTTGATTGAGCGTCGACTTTGACTCACATTTCACCCTCGTTGACTTCGGTTGACTTCAGTTGACTTCGGTTGACTTCCGATAGCCGCTCGTCCCGCTCAAAGATAACGGAGAAGTTGGATGAAATTTCAATCCACTTGGGAAGCCTTCAAAAACCACGAGCTTGCAACTTTTCTGAAGTCTTTTAGGGTTTTTAGGGTTTCCGATGGCTCCTTCGCTCCCAAGCTCGAGAATGACATTTTTCATTTTCTTCTTCAATCTTTTTTTCAAATTTTTTTTTTTTTAGGTCCCCTCAAGATGCGGCCTTTCGGCGAGCGAGGGTCGCGACTTTTGCGAGGGAGAAGTCGCGTGTCCAGCTGGCAGGGATCCAATCGGAGTCGCGAATGAACTGCCGACACGTGTGCAGACTGCGGAGATTCCACCCGCGGAAGTGCTTCAAGTGGGCCACGTCAGTGCTGAGGTGGAGGCCGCCAATCAGAGGCTTCACCACGTGGTGGATCTGTACAGGAGAGAGAGAGAGAGAGGAGAGAGAGGACGGGGAGGGGGGAGGGGAGGGGAGGGGAGGGGAGGGGAGGGGAGGGGAGGGGGAGGGGAGGGGAGGGGAGGGGAGGGGAGGGGTGGGGGGGAGGGGAGGGGGGAGGGGGAGGGGAGGAGGGGGAGGGGGAGGGGAGGGTGGGGGAGGGAGGGGTGGGGGGGGTGGGGGGGAGGGGGGAGGGGAGGAGAGG
>CM074822.1:1174589-1191046 GCA_037447605.1 Zygnema circumcarinatum
GTTAGGGTTAGGGGGTTAGGGTTAGGGTTAGGGTTAGGGTTAGGGTTAGGTTTAGGGTTAGGGTTAGGGTTAGGATTAGGGTTAGGGTTACGGTTAGGGTTAGGGTTAGGGTCAGGGTTAGGGTCAGGTTAGGGTTAGGGTTAGAGTGAGGGTTTGAGTCAGGGTTAGGCTTGGGGTTAGGGTTAGGTTGATGGGTGAGGGTTGGGGTGAGGTATGGTTAGGTTAGATTAGGGTGAGGGTGAGGGTTAGGGTTAGGGTTACGGTTAGGGTTAGGGTGAGGGTTAGGGTTAGGGTTAGGGTTAGGGTTGGATTAGGGTTAGGGCTAGATTAGGGTTAGAGCTAGAGTCAGGCAGGGTTCGAGTCAGGGTTATGGTTAGAATTTGGGCTAGTTTGATAAAGTTGGGGTTAGGATTAGGCTTATCCTCTTGTATTCCATTTAATAAGCCATAAGGTGTTGTCGTCGTTTTTTTTTTTGTGAGCTCAGATCCAAAAGAGAGGGTTCAAAGAATGCGCCGGCGAGCATCCTCCCGCTGTTCCTGCCGATTGCGTCGGACTGCGAGAAACTTATTCTAAATGCAAGCGAGGACAGGTAGGAAGCATCGTACAACTTTTTTGAGCACATAAGAAACCAGAAGAAACTCCAAGTTCGTTATCCTGAACACACCATCACTTCCGAAATCTTTTCGATATATATTTGAAAAAGAGGAGTAGAGAATCAGAGGAGGGACATGCACAGAGGAGAAGAATGGGATGGAGAGGAAGAGGAGGGGAGAGAAGGGATAGGCAGGGAGGAGGAGAGAGGGTGGATGCAGGGAGTGGGCAGAGCAGTGAGCAAGGGAGTAGAGGGAGGGGGGAGAGGTAGAGGCAGGGAGAGACGAGCTGGTGGGAAGGAAGTGGTAAGAGAGGGAGAGAGAAGGGCGGTGGAAATCAACTATGTGACTAACCATATATGTTTGGCTGACTAACGACTTAGTTCTGGGGAGAATGGCAGGTGGACATGCGAACGCGGATCAAAGGGAACAAAGGATATTGATCATTTGAGGTTCCAAAAATGAGAATAAAGCAGCGATCAACTTAGCCGACCAGGTCCACTGGCAACGACATAACTTGGAACAAGTCAAAGTAGTCAAACCAAGGCAGCTTTTGAGTCAAGTCGAGCTTTTTTGGGGCATTGATGTGCTCTTCCTTTAGCCTCCGTGTACATTTGTTGAAGTGTACTCTGTTCATAGGATGGTGAAAGATTGGTTTTTTTTTCTTTTTCTTTCGGTTGCCTCCCTCGAAGAGGGTAGTGAAGAATAATACGATGATGTAATGATGTAATACGCGAGAAGTACATTTTGTAACTCCATACTTACTTTTCATCAAAAAAAGTAGAGGGAAGAAGGGTGACAAAGGGACAGGGAGAGGGGCAGAAGGGGGGGAGGCCGAAGAATGAGATGGAGAAGGAAAGGTGGGGGAGAGGGAGAGGGAGAAGGAGAGGAGAGAGAGAGAGAGAAAGAGGAGTTTGGTGCGTACCTTACCAATCATAAGCTTCCATGTTGGGCTTGAACTCAGAGACTAAGAAATTAAGACCAGGACCTCAGTGATGTCCCTCACAATGAGAAGTGGAATTGGAAATCCAACTGAACCTACGAACTTCATTAATAATCCAACGATTCAAAAAAGTTGAATTCTGCTCCATTCCATTTTGTTACATTCTTGTTTATTCGCTTCTGCTAGTTGGTATTTTCTTCCAGCTATGCCCACGTTTTGTTGAACTCCTACCTAACAGCCTACAGCGAGAGCAGCCCTCCCTTCCTCCCAAAGAAAACCCTTTTCAAATTTCAAAAAAATCTACGCGCTACTTTGCACTTCATCTGAACCCTATACCTAACCCTAACCCTAACCCTAACTCCAACACTAGCCTTAACCTAACTCTACAATACACTCTACATTCAGCTTTGAAGCCGCAACCACGCAGGATAGACCCCCTCCATGTATTCTCCACCTCCGTCTCCCTCCCCCTCCCTCCCTTCCTCCCTCCCCTCCTTTTCCATTCCTCCCTCCCTCCCTCGCCTCCCTCCCTTCCTCCCTCCCCTCCCTCTTTCCATTCCTCCCTCCCTCCCTCCCCTCCCTCCCTTCCTCCCTCCCCTCCCTCTTTCCATTCCTCCCTCCCTCCCTCCCTCCTTCCTCTTCCTTCCTACCTACCTACCTCCCTAACCCCAAAGTTCCCAATCATCAGAATAAGTGATTCTCAAGGCAGCAGGTGCTTTTTGAAGGCCATCCAATCGCTGTGTACCTGTTCCGCATAAGTCTTTGCTATATTCCATACAATATCTTCAAATCCCCCCCTATCTACCTTAATAAGTTGGACCATTTCCCGAGCTAATCGCGGTCTATTGTCGACCACTCCCTCAGGGTCAATCACGCATGCTGCATGAGCATGTTGCATTCCTAAAATTCGAGCCCAGTCTTCCGCCAACTCAATTAGAGCTTCCTGCATCAAAAGAATGGTCAAAAGTTATCAAAGTGGTCAAAATGAATGACCAAATGATTCACTGCAATGCTAAGACTTTTTCGGAACCCTAAAATGATTGCCCCAAAGCATTCACGTGACAGGAATTTCGGAAACATAATGGTTTAACAGACCCGGAACTATGAACATTCAGGGTTCTATATGGTGCATTTTTTTTTTTTTTTTGTAGGATAATGTAAAAGCCGCAACCAGTCCTTCAGAGCAGAGAGTAGGAAATAGGTAGAAGTGGAAAACGGGTGGAAAAGGTGCATTATAACCCTTTTTTTTGCATTTGCAGGCTCCGTTCCCACTCCCTCATCTCACTACCATTTCCTCTGCCCACCTCCCCCTTCCTCGCCTACCTCCATTCTCTCCCTCTCTCTCTCTCCATACCTTTGAGCTCCTCTCCCCCCCCTCTCCCTCTCTCTCTCTCTCTCCATACCTTTGAGCTCCTCTCCCCTCCCCCACCCCCCCTTGTCCTCCCCTTTCTCCTCTCCATCTACCTGCCTTCTCCTTCAATCTAACGCAGTTTTCTACTATAGGAAGTTCACCCACATAGTATGAAGAGAAGATTGTAACTTACCTGATTGGAGAGTGTTAGTCCCTTAAACTTGGGCTTCACTTCCTCCGCTGCCTGACTGGGAAAGCTCTCATCATAGGGGGAGAGGTCTCTCACAGAGTAAAACCCCGCAGCGGAGGGATGTACATCATCCTGCGATTTCAATCGACTTCAGTTTTCAGCTATTAGCGTTATCTGGGGGAGTAAGAAGTTTCAAGGTTTAGGGTTTTTAGGGTTTCAGGGTTTTAGGGTTTTAGGGTTTTAGGGTTTTAGGGTTTTAGGGTTTTAGGGTTTTTAGGGTGTTTAGGGTTAGGCTTTGCTCCCAAATTCCAACAAAGCACAAGGGAAAGAAACTTGCAAGCTGAAGTTCTACTGCAACTTCACAAGCTGATTGTTCTACTGACAAGTTCATTTGCAGAGTTTACAGGGTTTTAGGGTGATTTCTGTAGTTTTTGCAGAGGTTACAGGGTTTTAGGGTGTTTTCTGTGAAATCATAGTTTCACCTTCAGTTCGATCCATCCGTTGAATGGATCTTGTGAAGATGAGAGAATTTTCCGAGCCTCCGAATGTCGCATTGCATCATTTTGAAAGCGTTCTCTGTACAGTTTCCGTTCGTCCGGACGCATAAAGTGATAGGGAGTTGGCTTTTGTTGAAGTTTCACATCCAAAATATGAAGTTCACCATCCGAAGCTTCTGTCTACAAAGCATCCCATGCTTCCCAAATAATAAATAAATAAGATATAGATAAATAACAATATAAACAGCATAGAAAATGAGGAGAACACAAGTTAGGGTTTTGGGTTATTCAGTCGAAACCTAACCTAATATAGGTTTAGTCGACTAACCAAAACGTAGTATTCCGGTAAACCGCACGATCCATGACCGGCATATAACCTCCTTACAATATCCTTCACATTGACCCCATCCAGTTTTACAGCCGTTCCTTGTGCAGTTTCAGCGTAATACCCAAATGCTGAAGCAACTGCATCTGCTTCATATTTAGGGCACCGTTGAAGTTTGTCAGGAAGTTGAAGAAATTCATACTTCTGCCCATCTTCAAAGCACCTGCAAGTGAAAAGTGGTCCATATAAAGAGAAAGCAAGCAAGATCGGACAATACAAATGAAGTCAGGAAACAAAACTAGTTCTATGCAGGTGAAAAAAACAGACATTTTCAGTACAAAATTGCATTTGGGGTTTGGTAAATTAGAAGCAAAAGCAAGCTGACCATTTCTTTAGCAGCTTCCTTCTGCTGTATTCGCGTTCGACTATAGCCAAAAACCGTACAAGTCGACCCTTGATGTTTCCAGCTGTATATGAGAGCAATGTAGATAACCTTCCCTTTGCAAGAGCCATTTCATCCGATCGGTATCCAACAACTGTCCGAAGATAGCGTTTAGCAAAACCCTGAACAGCTGCTTTTTGAGCTGCTTCTGTAGCACATTCGTTGCCATTCACAAACCCAATTAACACAATACTAATTGCTAGTCTCCACACATCATACTGATAATCTGCAATTACTGCTTCGTCTACATCGTTCAAACCATACATGGGACCCTCTGCATCACTCCCCGAAGAACTGAAATTTTCTGCATGACAGTCGCCGGTGATCCATGTAATTGTCAACTCATTGCCGAATTTGGAAAGTCGTTCATCACCGCTGCTTTCAGGAAGGAAAAAACGCAGCAAAAGCACTAATCAGAAAAGCATAGAAGCTGTAGTCAGCCAGGTCTAGTCTGGTCTAGCCAGCTGTAGCCAGCTGTAGCCAGCTGTAGCCAGCTTTAGCCCAGCTGTAGCCAACTCTTGCCAGCTGTAGCCACCTCTAGCCAACACAGAGAGAGAGGAAGAGAGAGAGAGAGAGAGAGAGAGAGAGAGAGAGAGAGAGAGAGAGAGACAGAGAGAGAGAGAGAGAGAAGATAGTTTCACTTTTTAAGCACTTTTAGTAACTTGCCGGCTTACAAAAGATAGGGAAGATAGTGATGTTGCAGCAAAATCATAGACAAAACCTAGTTTTGCGTCAATCTGTTCAAGAAAAACCTGGTTTATGCTCAAAATTCCTTCTAGGGAGCATCTGAAATCTGCGGGACAAGGACATGAACATGTAGCGAAGGTTCTGAAGGATGACCAAGTTACTTCTAATTCTGGCTTTTCTAATTTCTGTTCAAATTCTTCTACTGATTCTCGTGATTTTTAGTTTTTCAAATTTTCTGATCTCATCTTCGTTTCCGGTGTACTCAGAAACTGCTTCAAACAGAATAAACATAAACATCGTTTCTGGCTGCTTTGAAACCAAATCCCATTCTGCATCCTTCCCGAACCTAAATACGTCAATGCCGAGCCCTAATCTTCGAGAGTACCCTCCCTTCCTCTCTACCTGCCTTCCTCCCTCTTCTCTCTCTCCTATCTCTGCCCCTCTCTCTCCCTCTCATTCCCCTCCCCCACATTCTCTCCTTCCCTCCCTCCCCCCCTACCTGCCTTCCTCCCTCCTCTCTCTCTCCTAGCTCTGCTCCCTTCTCTCCTTCTCTTTCCCCTCTCGCACATTCTCTCTCTCCCTCCCTACCTGCCTTCCTCCCTCCTCTCCCTCACCTAACTCTGCTCCCCTCTCTCCCTCTCTTTCCCTTCCCCCACATTCTCTCCTTCCCTCCCTCCCTCTCTACCTGCCCTCCTCCCTCTTCTCTCTCTCCTAACTCTGCTCCTCCCTCTCCCTCTCTCCCCTCCCCCACATTCTCTCTCACTCTCTCTCTCTCTCTCTCTCTCTCCCCCTCTCTAGTCCACCAGCAGGATCCAGAACCATCACAGCTTGCCCTGCCTGAAGTCCGCCCAGAAGAGATGGTTTGTGCCGCGGTAGAAGTCCAGCGGCGACCTCCCGATCTTCGCATACTTTTCAAGGAGGGCCTGCGGAGGGAGGCAGCGGTTCCACTCCTCTATGGCGGCCACCACGTGCATCTCCCGGTCCATGCGCTGCTGGAGGGCCGCATCCGCCATGATCATCGCCTCCATGGCTGCCTCTGCCTCTGCCTCTGCCTCTGCCTCTGCCTCTGCCTCTCTCTGCTTGTAGGAGAGGAGGGTGTCTCTGCTCAGCCCTTGCAAGGGAAGTGGGACCACATTTGAAATACAATTTCGTTAAAAAAGAAAGGGATGGGAAGGATCACGATTGAAATAAAACTTCGTTAAAAAAGAAGGGATGGGATATTGAAATAAATTTCGTTAAAAAAGAAAGGGATGGGAAGGGCCAAAATTGAAATAGAATTTCGTAAAAAATGAGAAAAGAGTGGGTACGACACCGGGACTTCCCGGGAGGTCACCCATCCCAATACTATTCCGGCCCACAGGCGCTTAGCTGTGGAGTTCTGACGGGATCCGGAGTAGTAGCCTAGGTATGATCGCACCACGTCAATTACCGTCGAAAAACCTTAGTTTAATTAAAAAATAAAACAAATTTTAACAAGCTACACTATATCGTATCGTATCGTTTGAAGATAGCCCCCCTGCCCGGGCCCGGGACGCAACATGGAAGGGGAGGGAGAGAGGCTGACAACAACATGCATCATTCAAATTCAGAATGCCTGTGGGGCAAAAATGCATATGGGTTTTGATCTTCTGCCTGGAAAATTTCGCATGGTTCACATAAGGACCACTTGAAGAGGTTCATGTGCCTTTTTTCAGAGGCTTCAATATTCAGAAGTAAATTGGGTTTGACTTTGAAGTTGCCTAGTATACATTGCTCGAGTAGTAACCTTTAGAAGGAAGTAAAAATGAAACTGTGATGACACTTGGCTTTGCAAAAGTCATAAACAACCTGTTCGATAAGATTGTTAAGTTCTCAAAAAGGTGAGGCAGTAGACCTCGTCCTCCTTGAAGCTAACAGACAAAAAACAATGACAAAAGGTACAGTGGTACAGTTCCAGTTCCAGTTCCAGTTGCAGTTGCAATCTCAGTTCCAGTTCCATTTCCAGTTACCATATAACGCACAGCTCAAAGCGAGTGCTTGTACCCCACTGCACATCCATGTCTCAAGTTCCAACACTCTCCCTCTCTCTCTCTCTCTCTCTCTCCGCGACCTCGTTGTCTTACTCTCTCTCGCGTCTCTCCCTCCCTTGCTTTCGATCTTGTTGAAAAGTGCCTCCACTTCAGTACCATTTTCGACCTTTCCAAGTGACTTACATCAGTTACGAGATTGCTCAAATAGAAGATTCATTCTCAAGAAGCAGACTTCAGAAGCAAATGGGGTGACATATTCTCTTGGCGAGTAATAATTATGACAGCGACTTTAACACCTGATCTAACTTCTCTGCTTGGAGGTCAATCTGGTCCTCCATTATTGCTGGTTCCTCAGAAGGCTTTAAATCAGCAGCAGCATATTATGCTAAGCCAAAAAATGCGCTCCTACATGACCTTTCGCCTTCACCATTGAACCCATCCCAACCACAAGACCCCTCAAGTAAAAAACACAGCCGCTTTACATTAGCTTGAACAGGTCTCTGGACACTGCAATGGAACTCTCGCATTCAACTGAATTCAAGCCGCATACTATGTGATCAAATCGTCACTTAGTTTGGTAGAAATAGCCGGCTTCTGCTTGTACGCACTGAGTCACGAGAGGTTGATAAACTTTGAGACGATGATTTAGGGGACGAGCTGCTATGGTGGTTCCATTTCGCATGAAAAAAAATTGAGCTCAACTTCACACGCATGACCGTTAAACAAAGAGCCAGGCCCTCCCTCCCTCCCTCCCTCCCTCCCTCCCTCTTCGACTTCACAAACAGGCAGACAGGTACCAAACAGGCAGGCAGTGCAGGCAGCCATGGTTTATAAACATGTTTCGTTGTTTGTGAGAAACCTCAATGGTAAAAATACAGAGAGAGAACGGTAGATTGTAAACAGCAATTATCTGCCTGCCTGCCTGCCTTTGGTTTACTTCAGCCGCATTGCGCACATCCCAGCCACCTTTTGGAACTGGGATTCACCCTAGCACCTGCATCTGCTCTTCCTCCAGCCAACGCCTGCTGAATCTTAAAAGCTTTTGGTTAACCATCTCTAGAATCTAAGTCAAAAAGCTTTTCCTAAACCATAACCAAAAGCCTAGTCTACGATGATCTTGGCAACCATGCCTGCTCCCTGGTGAGGCTCGCAGTAGTACTTGTACACGCCGGGCTTCTCCAACTTGATCTTGTACTCCTCCTTGGCGGCGTCGAAGTACTCCTCGTGAGAGATCTTATCCACATTCACTCCCTCCGGAACCTCATCCTCATCAAAAACAACGTTGTGAGGGAATCCAGAGTTGTTCACAAACACAATCTCCTCGCCCTTCTTCACCTTCAACTCGCCGGGCACGAACTTGAGGGCACCGTCGTTTGCTCCCATGAGCACGAAGGCGGCGTTGGCGGGGGAGGCCAGGCAGAGGGAGGCGGCGGCGGCAGCGGCGAACAGGGCCTTGCCAGCCTCCTGCTTGAGGGAAGCCATGGGGGCGACCTTCACCATGACGGCGGGGCTCGCCTTCTGGGCGGCCACCTTCTGGGAGACGGAGGCCTTGAGGCCGGTGAAGGTGGGGAGGGAGGCGATGGCGGCCATGGCTGCTGAGGGAGGTTGAGAGGGTGGGAGTGAGAGAGAGAGGGAATGTGTGGAGTGAGAAGAGGGAGCGGGAGTGCTTTTCTCGACGAGGGGCTACTGGCTGGGGGCCGGGCAGGAAGGAGAAATTTTTGGGTCCGGGCAGGCCGGGACGGATAAGGGGCGAGTTCCTATTGGTGAGAGGGTTTATTTTTTTGTGACAGCCGACTAATGGGAACAAGCCACGTAATCCAAATGGATAGAAATTGTACACGTGACGAGCGCCCATTCGTTGAATTTCTGAACAGTACCTTGAAATGGAGAGACGGCCCAAAAGTGAGGCGAATTCTTGTCGCCTCCAGATTGCGACAAACGTGCGACCAATGTCACATAGTGCGACTTCATGCGACTTTCATGCGACGTCCCACATGCGATCTAGAACGGCATATCCGACCCGGGGCCTGATTGGCTGTCCTCCCGCAAAACGTGGAGGAGAGATAAGCGCCACGTCGCCCCACACGTGTAAAATTCCACGTGGCAACAAGTGTGTGGATCCACGTGACAATCTGACAGTGCTTAGCGTACGTGTGGCGCTGCTGGATTGGAGGCTTGGCGTTCGTACGGTACGGCATTGGAAAGGTCGCAACCATTGGTGCACGAACCACCCAACGATTGGCAAAGGTTCTCAACCAATTGGATTCAATGCTCGCCAACCATTGCAGACGGACCGAAAACAACCATTGCCCACAGTATATACAGTATGAAGGCAACCATTGGTACGTGACCTGGCCAACGATTGGCAATGGTTCCCAACCGACTGGATTCAATGCTCGCCAACCATTGCAGTCGGACCGAAACAACCATTGCCCACGGTATACAGTATGAAGGCAACCATTGGTACGTGACCTGGCCAACGATTGGCAATGGTTCCCAACCGACTGGATTCAATGCTCGCCAACCATTGCAGTCGGACCGAAACAACCATTGCCCACGGTATACAGTATGAAGGCAACCATTGGTACGTGACCTGGCCAACGATTGGCAATGGTTCCCAACCGACTGGATTCAATGCTCGCCAACCATTGCAGACGGACCGAAAACAACCATTGCCCACAGTATATACAGTATGAAGGCAACCATTGGTACGTGACCTGGCCAACGATTGGCAATGGTTCCCAACCGACTGGATTCAATGCTCGCCAACCATTGCAGTCGGACCGAAACAACCATTGCCCACGGTATACAGTATATGGTTGCAACCATTGGATGGCAATGGTTGGCGACCATCGGATGGCAATGGTTGGCGACCATCGGATGGCAATGGTTGGCGACCATCGGATGGCAATGGTTGGCGACCATTGGATGGCAATGGTTGGCGACCATTGGATGGCAATGGTTGGCGACCATTGGATGGCAATGGTTGGCGACCATTGGATGGCAATGGTTGGCGACCATTGGATGGCAATGGTTGGCGACCATTGGATGGCAATGGTTGGCGACCATTGGATGGCAATGGTTGGCGACCATTGGATGGCAATGGTTGGCGACCATTGGATGGCAATGGTTGGCGACCATTGGATGGCAATGGTTGGCGACCATTGGATGGCAATGGTTGGCGACCATTGGATGGCAATGGTTGGCGACCATTGGATGGCAATGGTTGGCGACCATTGGATGGCAATGGTTGGCGACCATTGGATGGCAATGGTTGGCAAGCATTGCCAATGATTGCCAAGCATTGCCAATGATTGCCAAGCATTGCCAGTGGTTGGCTGGGTCGCGAATCGATGGTTCGCAATCATTGCCAATGATTGCCAAGCATTGCCAGTGGTTGGCTGGGTCGCGAATCGATGGTTCGCAATCATTGCCAATGGTTGATCCAACGCTTCGACATTTGCGTGTGAAAAACCAAACCTTCATCGTTTTGTTGGCGACAAAACTTAACAATTCCTGACCGTTGGATTTCCAATTGCCAGGTGGACCTGGACACGCCACGTGTCTTGTGAACGGGTGACCACGCAATTCTATGCCAGCTAATTTTCGTTAACATAGAAACCTCGTAGAAACCTTACGTGGTGCCACACTGCAAGTTGACCGTTGGATCGATTGAGTACAGTACCGGTAACGGCCAGCGAGATTAGAGGTGACGTCACATAGAAAAACTACATGACGTCGATGACATCACACCCTTTCTCTCAGTTTTGAGTTTCCAGCAGCCTGCGCAGTGCAGAGGAGGCATCAGGACGACTATCATTTTTAGGGTTGCCTCAAAACCCTAAACCCTTCACTCTAACCCGAAATACTAAACCCTAATCTACTTCTTCCCTCCCTCCCCTCCCTCCCTCCCTCAGGCAGGCAGGCTTCCAAACAAACCTCTCCCCCCTGCAAACCCTAATGGAGGACTTCCCCGAAGAGCTCCTTGTACGCATCGTCGCAACCGACGGATGGCGTCCTTCTCTCATCGCCTCCATAGCCTCCATCTCCCGCCGCTTCTGCGCCTTCGCCTCCTCCCACCTCTGGCCCGGCCTCTGCCTGCACCGCTCGGACGACATGGTGCAGGCCTTTGGGGGCCCGCTGGGAGGAGGGCCGCCGGGCGGATGGATCACCACGGCGCGCCTGCTTTCCACCTGTCCGGGCACCCGCCACGGAGACGGTTATGATAGGGTAAGCCTGCTTTTGCGACATGGCCAGCATTTGAATATTTCTGCGACTTGTTGGACCGTATGTGACGACGAGGAGGAGGAGGAGGAGAAGGAGGAGAAGGAGGGGAAGGAGGGGAAGGCTGCTGGCGATGGGATTGATACAGTGTACGTGATGGTTGACATCTATTTTCCGAATGGGCAACAAGGGCGGATTTTCAGAGGACTCATCCAAGATTTCGACAGTTCCAGGTACTTGATGATTCTTACGGGTGGTTTTGTAAAGCTTTTGGGCAAATCCCGTATGCTGAAAACCAACGGTTTATAATCGTTTTTTAACATTAATACGTATGCACAAACAAAATTTTGATAGATCTTACGAGTGTGTGCTCATCCGCAGCTAGTGACTGTTTTCCATGTGACTGTTACCTCTATACCCTTTTGTAGGCTGCATGCGAATTTGAGTTATGGGCACACCTTTGCAAAAATATCAATCATGACGCAGATTGTATGTACTCAATTGCGAATTCGGTCTGAAATTTTAAAAATTTGCTTTGCATTTGCATTGCAGAATTCGGACGAAGCTCCTCGAAACTTCGTTGAGCAGCTTGCAATTAGGACCTTCTCCGCCCGCAGCCAATCTTGAACCTCCCATCGGAGAAGTGTGCTTTTTCTGCAATTCAACGGTGAAGCACGCATCTCACTTTCCTTTTTGAGATCATTGCTTCCTCTAGGTACAGGGCTGCAGCAAAGAGGATAACAAGAAGAAGAAACCTTGATAAGAGAAATTGTAGTTTGCAATTGTTCGTACTGAGAGATAATACTTTTAGTGATGCATGCGCAATTTTTGGTTTTCAGATCTGGAACGCTAATGAAGTGACGGAGGCCTTTGTCAAGGAAACATTCCTGCTCTCTGCAGTATTAGTCTGTGAAGGATTCGTTTGTTCTAAGGTATGTTCCTATATAGTGTATATATACACTGTAGTTGTCGTCCTCTCCGATTGTAGCTTTCATGAAAGTATGTATTGACCTGAAGCGACTTCTGAAACCTATTCTGCGTTTGTGGGTAATGAAATTGTTAGCGAAAAGCTTTGACTTTGAATTTTTTTGTTGCTGGGTTCATGATGGCAGGGACATTTCTATGGCGCATTTGTGGAACCACGAGAAAACTCCTTCGATTTTGATGACGCCGAGATTGACTTCGATTTTTGAACCTCCTGCATGAAGCAGTTTGGCTGTTACAACTTTGGCGAGAGAGGGAGAGAGAGAGTGAGAGGGAGAGGGAGAGAAGGGGGGGTGAGGAGGGAAAGGGGACGGGGATTACGGAGAGAGGGGGGAAAAGGGGGGCGAGAGGGGGAGAGAAGGAGAGTCAGGAGAGAGCGAGAGAGAGGGGGGGGGAGGAGGGAGAGGGGAGGGGGAACGGGGGGCGGAGGAGAGAGAAGGGGAGAGAGGGAGAGAGAAAAAAGTGAGAGCGAGAGAGAGATGGGGGGGAGGAGCGAGTGGGGAGGTGGACGGAGGGGAAGGAGGGGGGAGAGGGGGAGTGAGGGAGAGAGAGAGAAAGAGAGAGCGAGCGAGAGAGAGGGGGAAGGGAAATGGAAGGGGGGAGGAGGGGGAGGGGGGGAGAGAGAGAGGAGAACGGTAAGAAAGGCACATTTGGACCCGAATTACAAGAATTACAAACGTTAGCGTGTGCTCATCAAATTCCCTTTGCTAACGTCAGCCCTAATCTCTACGCCGATCCATGCACAAGCAAGCAGATGCATGCCACGTGGCCCACACGAGTGGCGCATGGGATGGATGCCAATCTGACGGCTCAGATTAACTCTGGAACCGTGGCTGCTGATCCATGCTCGCTTCAAAAAAGTTGTGAACAGAAACGGAGAAGAACAGAGACAAAGAAATGGGGGAGGAGACAGTATTAATAAGGACGATGATGAGGGATACACAACAAGTGCAGTAATGAGAGAGAGACAGAGAGCAGGAAAAAAGAGGGAGGGAGGCAGGGTGTGAGGGACAGAGAGAGACAGAGGGAGAGAAAGAGAGACAGAAAGAGAAAGAGGAAGAGAGAGGGAGAGGACAAAACGAGAGAGAGTGTGTTATTGAGTGCAAGCACTTGATAGAGATTCTTGATGTCTTGCTAAATGTCGGTTTACACCTTAAGAAAACCCTAAAAAATGACCTAAACATCTTGCCAAGCTCAGAAAAGTTGAAGTTTGGTTCAACCCTTCGTCCCTGTGAAGGGCACGAAATCTCCAACCAGTCGTCAAAGAGACCAAGTGTCGCCCTTTGTGAGAGTGGAAGCACTTTAATCTCAACCGTTGAAATGGAAATGGCATTGATCTCATGATGGCGATGATGCCATCAAATGTCTATGGCCAGCATCAGCATCATGGGGAACCACGAGGAACAACTGGGCGCAAAGGACGTAAGGAAAAAAAGAAAATTGAAACCACGAGCGATGGCTCCTTTCAATACAGTAGACCCCCCCAATATTTTCGCCCCTCTTATTTTCGCTCCCCAATATTTTCGCCCTGAATTTGCCAAAACCACTTTTTAATATAATACTGCCCGCCCATTGTTAACACGCACCCTTATATTTTCGCTACCCAATATTTTCGCCCAATATTTGCCGAAACCATGGCGAAAATATTGGGGGGGGTCTACTGTAGGGCTTTGCTCAGCCCGTACGCCGTTTGGGCGGTTATGGGTGACGAGGACATGTGACGCACAAAACGACAAAACATTTTCCACCCTGCACTTGACTTACAGTTCTAGAAACGGAAGATATTTTCTGGTCATAATTGCTGATGACTATTCGTTGTCCTCTAGTGCATGACTCTCGCTATTTGACCTGAGTACAGCCTGCGCGGATGAGAGTGAGAGAGAGAGAGTGAGAGAGGCAGAGAGAGAGGGAAAGCGCGAAAGAGAGAGGAAGACAGAGGGAGAGAGGCAGAGAGAGAGAGCGAGGCAGAGAGAGATAGAGAGGCAGAGACAGGGGCAGAGAGAGAGAGAGAGAGGGGGGGAAACCTCATTCTCTCATTCCATTCCCATTTTGTCGTTTTCCTTTTGCCTTCTTCTCTTTCAGTGTTTGCCCCATTCCGCAAACGACAATTCTGCCGTCGTCTCCCTTTTTGTCGTTTTGCGCCCTCCCGCCCAATGAGGCGCGAGGACGTCGTGACCCGCGACGCGCTCGCGACCTCCTTCGGCGACCTCGAGGAGGAGGGCGCCGCGCCCCTCCTCCCCAAGAGGGCCCCGCCGCCCTCCGGTATGCATGTGTGCTTCTGCAGGCATGCATGCATGCATGCATGTATGTATGCATGTGCGTATGTATGTGTGTATGCATGCATGAAGGTATGTGCGTATTGCATGTGTGTATGTATGTATGTGCTGCGCATGCACGCAAGGCATGGCATGGCATGGCATGGCAGGGCAGGGCAGGGCATGGCATGCATGGCATTGTAGGGCATGGCAGGGTATGGCATGGCATGGCATTGTAGGGCATGGCAGGGCATGGCATGGCATGGCATTGTAGGGCATGGCAGGGTATGGCATGGCATGGCATTGTAGGGCATGGCAGGGCATGGCATGGCATGGCATTGTAGGGCATGGCAGGGCATGGCATGGCATGGCATTGTAGGGCATGGCAGGGCATGGCATGGCATGGCATGCATGGCATTGTAGGGCATGGAAGGGCATGGCATGGCATGCATGCCGCATTTCTTATTCCCTAATTCTGGTTTCTAGGAGGAAAACAAATACTTAAACCCTAAACCCTTAAAAACCTAAAACCCTAATTATGGGAAATCAAAACCCTAAAAATCCTAAAAATCCGAAACAAAACAAAGCAAAAACAAACCCCAAAACCGCTGACGTCGATTTTTTTGGAGAAGACAGTAACCTCTGCTTGCTCGCTTAGACGTCTCTCACTTTCTCCCTCTCTCCTCTCTCTCTCTCTCTCTCTCTCTCTTTTTCTCACTCTCTCTTCACTTTTCCCACACACACTTCTCCCCCACTCCTGCTCCCTCTCTTTCCTCTTCCCTCCCACTCACACCCCTCTCATCTCTTCCCTCTCTTCCCCGTCTCTCCTCCCCCCCTGCTCTCTCCCTTCGTTACTCCCTCCCTCTCCCTCTCCTCTCCATCTCGTCCCACACTCCTCCCCCTCTCTCTCTCTCTCTCCCTCCGCCCGCTCTCCTTCCCCCCCACCCTTTCCTTCCCTTCTCTCTCTCCCCTCTCTCTCTCTCCCTCCTTCGCCCGCTCTCCTTCCCCCCCACCCTTTCCTTCCCTTCTCTCTCTCCCCTCTCTCTCTCTCCCTCCTTCGCCCGCTCTCCTTCCCCCCCACCCTTCCCTTCCCTTCTCTCTCTCCCCCCCTTTCTCTGTCTCCCTCCTTCCGCTCTCCCCCCCACCATCTCCTTCCCTTCACTCTCTCCCCCCCTCTCTCTGTCCCCCTCCTCCCACTCTCCTTCCCCCCCACCCTCTCCCTCCCTTCTCTCTCCCTCATCCTCTCCCTCTCCCCCCTCTCCCTCCCCTTGCTGTCCTCCCTCTGCAGCCCATCTCTCTCCCTCCAAGACGTTCAAAGCGCGGCTTGCACATGTTGAGGGAGCCCTTTCCCGAGCAACAAGGAGTGGGACAGATAGAAAAAAAGAACTCTATTTAAGGCTCAGCAGGGAGGAGTTGCAGGACCTTTATGAATCACCGGAATTTTCTAAGTGTAAAGCTTTTGAACTTTTGGATAAAATCCACTTTGTAAGATCCACTATACACCTCTTATATATGCCTTAATCTTCCCCCTTTTTTGCCTCTCTTGTTGGGTTACAGCAGCAAGTGTATGGTAGTTTTGATCAGATTGTCGATTGAATCGATTCAAGTTCACGTTTTTATGTTAGATTTCGGTTGCAGGTAGCTCCTCCTCTTATAAAGTACAATGTTTCCACCCCCATCGCAACCCTATTTCGGTTCAAAAGTACAGGGGTTGACCTCGTCCTTCAACGTCCCGATTTTTGGATACTTTTGGGTATCCATGTCGCAATTTCCTTGTCGTATTTTTCCGCTGGCCATTCCGCATCTAACGGCATCGCAACAGCTGAAAATTGGCCAAAGGTTTTGTTCCTCTCCCTCCCCCTCCCCCTCCCTCCCTCCCACTCTCCCTTTACCCCCTCCCCCCTCCCACCCTCCGTTTCCCCCCTCCCTCCCACCCTCCCTTTACCCCCTCCCCCCTCCC
>CM074822.1:1200751-1205751 GCA_037447605.1 Zygnema circumcarinatum
GAGAGGGAGGGGAGAGAATGAGAAACGAGGGAGAGAGAGAGAGAGGAGGGAAAGAGAAGGGGAGGAGAGAGTAGAAAGAGAATGAGAGACGAGGGAGAGAGAGAGGGTGGGAACGAGAAGTGGAGAGAGAGGGGAGGGAATGAGACGAGAGGGGGAGAGAGGGAGTGGGTGCGGGAGAAAGAAGTGTAGTAGGCTGCCTACCACACTCTCCCCTTCATTGAAGAATGCGAAAGTTATGGCAACGGGCAGATGGTGAAGGGAAAGAGGCAAAGGATCTCGTTCCTGAAATATTTCCAATAGAGGCAGGAAAACAGAAAATCTGTGGATTCGGTCAGTTGGTCGGACAAAATGCGGAATTTTTAAATATTGGCTCAGTAGTTATATGGTTCTACTCTGCCCCCCCTAAAACCCTAAAACCCCTAAAAACCCTAAAAACCATGAAAACCCTAAAAACCCTAAAAACCCTAAAAACCCTAAAAACCCTAAAACCCTAAAAACCCTAAAAACCGTCTTTATAAATCCAGTTCCATGACCGGTTCGGAATCCAGTTTCAGACCCATGTTCATGTCCAGATCCATGTCCAGTTTCAGTCTCAGTTTCAGTTCCAGTTCGAGAGACCCATGATCATGTTCAGGTACATGTCCAGTTTCAGTTCAGTTTCAGTTCAGTTTCAGTTCAGTTTCAGTTCAGTTTCAGTTTCAGTTCCGTTCTCACCTCGGGGGGGAATATGATGATCTCATTCCCGTCCTCTCCGCCGAGTTTGCATTCCGGGCGGCGGAACGAAAGCAGCCCGGCGAGGGCAGCCAAATTTGTGGCATCAATTACATTTCTGCCCCGACCTACCTCTCAGGTAAGCATTCATGAAAAGCATTCATGACATGCAACAATTGACAGAATCATAAACTTTTACTTTTAATTCTAAAAATTCTGCACTTTTTTGGCTTCCTAAACATGTCAACATTGAAACCTACTTTCATACATACCCGCCATTGTCAAGAACATGGCAGTCGATTCGTAGAGCCCAAACATATCGCCCCGCTACAACACATAGAGCTTCCATGTCGATTGCTCTGCTTTCCCTACACCACTTCAAACCCAAATCTCTATCAAATTCCACTCAAATTCTACCCAAATTCCAACCAAAACCCTTCACCAAAACCAATCTGAATTCCCCACCAAAGAGAAAAGAAAAACCCATCTGAAGATTGCAATTAAACTTCCTTCCCAAACCCAATTAACAACCTTCTAAACCAACCAGTCCTACCTCAGCCCTCTATCCACAATTCTCCCAAGCTCAACTGCCGCTATACTTGGTCGGCCGGGTTCAAAGCTTGGGTCCGCCATGGCTGAAAACTCCGTCGAAATGAAGAGGGAGCCCTCCGATGGGCGGTCCGGGAAGGGAGAGGAAAGCTCCGCACTCACAACCGCCATCACACGCGTTCTGCCAAGTTGGACTTCCGCAGTTCCATCCGTCCTGTTCCGTTTTCCGTTGGGTTAAGTGGAACACAAGATGAGTAAGGTTGAAAGGATGTAGAGGGAAGGGGTGGGGGGAAGGGGGTTGGGAGGGGGGAGGGAAGGGGGAGGGAGGGGAGGGGAGGAGGGAGGGAGGGGGGAGGGAAGGGGAAGGGAGGGGGAGGGAGGGGGAGGGGGAGGGAAGGAGGAGGGAGGGAGGGAGGGGAGGGAGGGAGGAGGGGAGGGGAGGGGAGGGAAGGGGAAGGGGAGGGAGGAGGGAGGGAGGGGAGGGGGAGGGAAGAGTGGGGGGGGTGGGAGGGGAGGGAAGGGGGGAGGGAAGGGGAAGGGAGGGGGAGGGGAGGGAGGGGGAGGGAAGGGGGAGGGAGGGGGAGGGAAGGGGGAGGGAAGGGGGATAGGGGAAGAAAGGGGGTGGGAGGAGGGGAGGGAAGGGGAAGGGGTGGGGAGGGTGGGGGAGGGAAGGGGGAGGGAGGGGGGAGGGAAGGGGAAGGGAGGGGGGAGGGGAAGGGACGGGGGAGGGAAGGGGGGAGCGGGGGAGTGGGGAGGGAAGGGGGAGGGAGGGGAGGGTGGGAGGGGGAGGGAAGGGGGAGGGAGGGGAGGTGGGGAAGGGGAGGGATGAGGAGGGAAGGGGAAGGGAGGGGGAGGGAGGGGGGAGGGAAGGGGAGGAGGGAGGGAGGGAGGGGAGGGAGGGGAGGGAAAGGAAGAGGGGGCTGGGAGGGGGAAGGTGGAGGGAAGGTGAAGGGAGGGGGAGGGAGGGAGGGGGAAGGGGAGGGAGGGGGTTGGGAGGGGGAAGGGGGAGGGAAGTGGGAGGGAGGTGGGGATGGGGAGGGACGGGGGAGGAAAGGGGGGGGTGGGAGGGGGAAGGGATAGGGGAGGTGGGGGTGGATGGGGGAGGGAAGGGGAGAGGGAGGGAGGGGAGGGAAGGGAATGGAGGAGGGAGGGGGAGGGAGGGGGAGGGAGGGGGAGGGAAGGGGGAGGAGGGGAGGGAAGGGGGAGGGGAAGGGACGGGGAGGGAAGGGGAGGGAGGGGGAGGGGAGGGAGGGGGAGGGAAGGAGGAGGGAGGGGAGGGGGAAGGGGGAGGGAAGGGGAAGGGAGGGGGAGGGGAGGGAGGGAGGGTGGGGGGGTTTGGGAAAGCAAAATGGGAGGAAGAAGGCATTGGGAGAGTGAGTGGAGAGAGGGGGGGAGAGAAAAAGGGAGAGAAAGACAAGAGAAAGTGAGGGATCGGGAGGGAGAGAGAGGGCGGAAGGGGAAAAGAAAGAGGGAGAGTGAGGGAAGAGATGGGGAGATAGAGGGAGAAGAGGTTGAGAGAGGAAGGAGAGCAGAGGAGGCAGAGAGTGGGGAGGAGAAAGTAAGGGAGTGGGAGGAGAGAAAGAGAGGGGGCGAGAAGAGAGGAGTGAGGGGAGGGAAGGGTGATGGGAAGAGAGAGCGTGGGGGGAGGGGAAAAGAGAAGGGAAGGGGGTTTGGAGACACAAAAAGAGGAAGTGAGAGAGGAGGGAGAGAGAGGGGGGGAGAATGAGAAGATAGGGGGAGCGAGAGTTTGGGTGAGGAAGTGAGGGGAGTCGGGAGGGAGAGAATGAGAAGAGAGATAGAAAGTGTAAGAGTGAGGAGAAGTGAGCGCGGTCACCGGGCGGGAGAGCGAGAGGTCGGAGGGAGGGAGGGAGGGAGGGAGGGAGGGAGGGAGGGAGGGAGGGATGGAGAAGAGGTTGTGGGTAGCGTCTACAGAGAGACACTGGATTAGGTTTAAATGAAGGCATTGGTATTTTCCTTTCTTTAAACTGTGAAATATCTCCTTAGGAGTTTTTCAGTTTACTAGAATCATCGCAGTATATTTTCTTTTGAATCTTCATGGGTTTAGAGTCCTAATGCTTTTGGATGCTTCTTGATTTAAAAGTTGGGATTTTCGTCAATT
Organism: Zygnema circumcarinatum; assembly: GCA_037447605.1. Lineage (NCBI taxonomy): Eukaryota > Viridiplantae > Streptophyta > Zygnematophyceae > Zygnematales > Zygnemataceae > Zygnema > Zygnema circumcarinatum. The sequence goes on from CM074822.1 coordinate 1,204,131, forward strand.
GAGGGTGGTTGTTCTGGTTTCTGATTCTGAGTCTGAGGACCAAATAACTAATAACTAGTCTAAAATATTTAGGGTTTTCATGGCATTAAGCGAGTTTAAACGTCCCGTAGAGATCTCAACCTTCCGAGGGTTAACCCTAACCCTAAACCCTTAACACTAAAATCTAACCTTTAAACCCTAACCCAGAAACCCGAACCCTAACCCTAAACCGATAACCCTAACCCTAAAACCCTAACCCTGCTGCCCTAACCCTAAAATCCAAACTCTAACCTAACCCTAACCAGAAAATAAAATGCTTGAGCCATTTCTGGGGTTCAGGATCCCACCTTCTTTAAGGCCTGCGGGGTTTTTCCGAAAATAAAAGAAAAAAAAGGGGTCAGAAATTGAGCTGCCCTAAACCCTAACCCTAAAGTCCTAACCCTCCTTACCGGCCAAACTCGATTATCGCCGGCCGGTAATCGAACGGCCGCCGGCCGTCAACGCGGATGTCGGCCGACAGAGCTTCCAATATGAACTCGCGCTCGTTCTTGGAAACTTCCTCCGCCATCCCTGAACCCTGAGCCCTCCCTTAAACCCTAAAACTGCAGGCCCTTGGTGTAACCATTCGGCTCTGAACCCTAAAAAACAACCGTAACCCCTAAACCCTGAACCCTAAAACCTAAACCCTAAACCCTAAACCCTAAGCTTAGACCTTTAACCCTCAATCGTCAACCCTAAACCCTAATCCAACACCCTAAACCTTAAACCCTAAGGCGCTTCCTTCACCTCTCGAAACCTGAACCCTGAATCGCTTTTAATTCCGGAAACCCTAAAAAATTAACTTCGAAAAGAGGCTAGAAATCGATTGACCGTACAATGTCTAGCCTGGACCAATCAGAACGCGCCACCTGTTAACGTGCCGACGTGGCAAGCTGTGATTGGCCCTCACTTGTGTACTTTTTTTTCGGTTTGCTGAAGCTACATGCGCTAAACGACAAAGAAAATCAAGTAGATTGGTCTCACTTCCAGTTGAGGCCACCGTTAAAGGATTTGAAAACGGAACTGGTCTGGAATTTCGGAGCATGGAACAGGTGAATTTCGGCCGTACGGTTTTTTGTCCACCCGATGATGGCCTTGTGGGTCCAAGGGGTCCATCGGATGGCCCCCCCCTGGAACTGTACGTCACCGTACGTTCGTACCATCGTAGCATGACCGTACTGAAGGTGTACCGACAAGGACAACGGACGGCTGGATTGATTCACAAGTGTGAAGTCGGAATCGTACGGATGAAAATTAATTATCTATGTGTAAGAATGTTGAAGGGTTGTTGAGCGTTGAATTTTTCACTTTGGCGTTGTTCACAGTTCCTTTAAAGTTAAAAGGTTTTGTCGTTCTATGAGCATAGAACCCCTGTTGAACTTCTCCTGGGAGTGTTTGTCCGTCCAGCTGTCTATCCGTTTTCTCTCCCTCTCCTCCATCTCCCACGCTCTCTCTCTCCATCTATCTGCCCCTTCCCTCCCTCTCTCTCCCTCCCTCCCGCTCCCTCCCTCTCCCTCTCCCTCTCCCTCTCCCTCCCTTGCTCTCCCCTTCCTCTCTCCCTCCCCGTCCTCTTTCTCTCTCTCTCTCTACCTTTTGCAGTCTC
>CM074822.1:1210751-1212119 GCA_037447605.1 Zygnema circumcarinatum
TTGTCTACCGGCAGGCGGAGGTTCACTGCAAGCACGCGAACAAGTACGGAAACAGAACGCACTGCCTTGCCTTTGACGGTCATCGGAAGTACATCATCAACCCGCGGAAAATTGAAGTTTGTGGGGTAGGTCCCTTTGACCCTCCAAAGTTCATGTTTTGAAGTGGTTGTATGTATGCTGTACGTATGTAAGTATGTATGGTAATGGGTATTGCTGTCTGTATGCTATGTTGAAGTATGGAAACATGTATAGTACATACTAAATATGCTATTATATACGCATGTGTATATGCTGTACGTTTAAGTACGTATGGGTAGTATTGATGTGCTGTGCGGAAGGTGTGCTTGAAATTGGAATAGTGGTTGGATCCAAGGTATGGGGCTATAGCCCTTCGGAATAACTAAGCTGAAATAGAGACATAATTTGGATTATAACTGTTGATTGTTGCAAAACATTGAGTATTGCTGATTCCTGTCAGATACCTCTTCTTAGTATGCATTTTGGGTGCAAGTCCTAAGCTTGCCACAAAGGCTTTTTCTTTGCTTAATTGCCCAAAAGCATGAAGTGAGTATCAAAATAGATCAAGAAATTGGCTGTTAATTTGCAGATTCATAGCGTGGTTCGACCCCTCGCCGGAGGTTTGCATACAAGCACAAACGATGTCCATTTGAACCATTTCCGAGGAATCAATATTAGAAGTTGGCCTACCTGCGGCCGATATCTGAACGACTCGGCGAGAATTCCCAATAGTTGGGCTCGAGATTTCACTCTTGCAAGACTTGCAAGATTTGCACGTTTAGGGCAGACTTGAAAGGAGCTGCTGTTTCAAAGAAGATTGCTTCTAAAAACCTCCAAAATAGCTCCAAAAAACGCTCTCAAAAAACCGAATAACACGCCTTTCCGTCAGAGAATACCGGCTGGTAATTTATCCTGTTCTCGGACCCCCCACTAATGGAGGAAAACCTCCACTGCCTTGCAAGGAGATACATGTGAGAAGTCTCCTCTTCAGTTAGAATTAACAAAATTAGAAGGATGTTAGAGTTTCATGTGCTTGTTCGCACGGCTACTCCGCATTCGGACCTTACCCATTTAGAGAGAAGAAGGGGAAGGCGGGAGGTCCGATTCCGGAGTGAAACGTTGCGAAGAAATAGGGAGAGAAAGGTTTTTGGTTAGAAGACTCAATCTCCCAAATTTCCGATTTCTGGAAAGGCCTGGAAGGCTGTTGGATGTTGCCAGCTGCTTTTTGATAGAGATGGTAAGAGCTCTTCTCTTCCCTCCCCATCCCCCTCCCCCTCCCCCACTCCCTTCCCCCCTCCCCACTTTCCCCTCCCCTCTCCGCTCTCTCCTCTCTCCTCTCCCCTCTCCCCT
>CM074822.1:1218385-1236071 GCA_037447605.1 Zygnema circumcarinatum
CAGCCCCCTCCCCCTCCCCCTCCCCCTCCTCCCTCCTCCCTCCCTCCGAACTCTCTCCCTCCTCCTCCTCCCCCCCATGCTCCTCCTCCCCCTCCGCCCACCCCTCTCCCATCATATCCCCCACCTCCTCCCGGAGGGTTAAAGGACTGATCCGGCCCCGTGCGGTTTCGGAGGTGCGGAGGGACATAGGAGGCCCTCCCGCCCTGCGGCCCTGCGCCTCTCTCCCTCTCTCTCTCGGGCTGCGGAGGGAGGTGGTTGCCCTCGGCCTCCTCCGCATGCGCATCGCCCCACGCCGAAGGCATCCTCTCCCTCGTTCCCTCTCCTTCCCTTCTCTCTATCTCTCTCTCTCTCTCTCTCACTCACTCTCCCGCTCTCTTCCTCTTCCTCTCCTTCGGCCTCCTTTCGCTCCCTCTCACACTCCTTCCCACTTCCCTCCTTCCCCGCCCACTCTCTCCCTCCCTCTCCCACTCTCTCTCCTCCCTCTCTCCCTCCCTCTCCCACTCTCTCCTTCTCCCTCTCTCTCCGTCCCTCCTTCCTCAGCTCCCTTTCTGTGTTTCTCCTCGACTCTCCGACCCTCTCCCTGTCCCCCTCTCTTTCCCTTTCCCTCTCTCTCTCCCTCTCTTTCTTGCCGCCGCTCGCGCTGTTCGCACCAAAAACCCTGGCGGCGCACAAATAGGGTCCAGGGCCACCGGCGGCGGCGCGAACACCATTGGTGGATCGGGTCGTCGCACGTGCGGAAACTAAACGGAACGGCTCGCCCGTTCCGTGTCAAAACTGCGACCAACGGAGGACCCAACCAGGAACCGTCACGCAACTTGCGAAGGAAAAAAAGAATTTGGATGGTGGGGACGGCAAAAGGAAACGGGGAGAAAAAAGGAAAAAAACAGGGCAGAAAAAAAAACGTTTTTTTATACGTCAATGTTTTTTTCCGGGTAATATTGGCCAATGGCAACACGGAATCAGCAGTTTTTGCGCGTGTCAGGAAGGAGAATTTTTTTCGGGTAGGCTCTGAAAGTTTTTTGGAAGGGGAGGGGCAACTTGAAAGGAAATCTTTGGGGTTTCGTCCTCCGTAGACGGTTAGAGGTCTCAAATTTCCTCCAATCACAAATCGGCACGTCAGAAAACCTTTGACGTGGCGCATCTTCATTGGCCGATGTCATCTTGACTTTTCCCACATTTGCGGAACCCCATTTTCCGGTGTGCGAGAAAATGCAATTTCAATTTTTTTTTTTGTCTTGAACGGTTAAGGTTTCGTTTTCAAGATTCAACTTCATTCAATTTTGCTGACGTGGTTCAAGTTTGCTGACGTGGTTCAAGTTTGCTGACGTCATCTCGCACATGCGACATTTGAAGGTCAATCAATTGACGCTCGTTGAAAAACTTTGTTTCGGAGGTTTGCAGACTTTCCGCTTCAGTTTCCAACTCCGGACCTTCAACCAGTTAAGTTGAATGAACCATAGAAACACAGTTTGAAGCATGTGACGACAATCCCTAAAATGGGCTTACACCCTAACAAGGGCTGAAACCCTACAATGGGCTGAAACCCTACAATGGGCTGATACCCTACAATGGGCTTACACCCTAATATGGGCTTACACCCTAAAATGGGCTTACACCCTAAATGGGCTGAAACCCTACAATGGGCTTACACCCTAAAATGGGCTGAAACCCTACAATGGGCTGATACCCTACAATGGGCTTACACCCTAAAATGGGCTTACACCCTAAAATGGGCTTACACCCTAAATGGGCTGAAACCCTACAATGGGCTTAAAACTGAAACCCTACAATGGGCTGATACCCTACAATGGGCTTACACCCTAAAATGGGCTGAAACCCTACAATGGGCTTACACCCTAAAATGGGCTGAAACCCTACAATGGGCTGATACCCTACAATGGGCTTACACCCTAATATGGGCTTACACCCTAAAATGGGCTTACACCCTAAATGGGCTGAAACCCTACAATGGGCTTACACCCTAAAGTGTGCTTAAAACTTAAAATGGGCAGGAACCCTACAATGGGCTAACACCCCAAAATGGGCTTAAACACTAAAGTGAGCTTCATCCATTGAACGGCGATAATGACTCTTGTATGGCCTTTAGCTTGAGTGAAGCGGAAGCTTTAAGGAGAGAGCCGAGTTGATGAAGATGATGGAGAAAAAAAGACCTTTCAAAAACTCCGAAGAACTCCATTAGGGCATATCAGACTTAATCCGTTTCTCGAAATTATGAGACCAAAACAGATACTCCGGTGACACGGCGATACACCTGTAGGGTACTCCTTTAACTTTCTTTCGTAGGATTTCGTTGTATCTGAACCCCTGTTGATGATGATTAGTCAGTCCATCAGTTTAATTTCATTTCGTAAACCTTTTCACTATTGCGACTCGAATCCACTGCAAAATATAGTTGTTTGATTGAAGGTGTGGGCAGCGAGCAGCCATTGGATAGATTGAGAGTTTTTATTGAGAAGGAAGGAAACTGTACCCACCAATGGACTACAGCCCTTCTCGCTTGGTCAGTTAGCTTGATTAGATGCTGAATTTGTTTTAGAACCCGAAATTTTGGACACCTCCATACAACCAAGTAACCTAAGTTCAAACTAGAATGCATAGGTACACCTACAGCGCACTTGCACAGGTAGTATCCAATAAATTGATAGAATATTAAAGTGGTGATATTGAAACCCTGATGATAAGCCCCTGATAAAGCTAGTCCAGTTCAGAAAAGAACGCTAAGAAAATTCTGAACGTGCAGACACGCCGACTATATTCATCAAATAGAAGAGCGCCAGTATCAACTCTGAATCCTAAATTAGAAACCTGCACATGTCCTGACCATTTGCTGATCATGATCATGTAGATGTTATCCATGATAACAACTGACATCATGCATACAGTAATGACTGATGCTATGACTATGTGCTCATCATAGACGAGCGTGATGTCATCCAACAATAGCTTCATACCTTTCCTTGAAGACCGCCAAACCCTAGTTTTACTTATACATCAACTTTCTGCACAGCTTTAAAGCTCATCTTCCTGTACCGGTTTTCCTAACCTTCTTCCAACACTACCTCCCACCCTACTTCTAACCTTACTTTCAACCTTACCAGACTCTACAGAAAACCACACAGGCCTGCCTTCACCTGCAACACTTTTTACAGTACAGAGTCTGTTCCTCACAGAGACTAAAAGAATCATACAATCAGACACGCAAAGAAAGGGCAAAACGACAACACTCCTATCCATCAATCTTCCGAGCTGCAACATCGTTTTAAGGAAAAAGTTCACCAAAACTGCCCTACCTGCACAGTAAGGACTCTACCAGGAAAAGTTCCCTTCCTCGAAACTGCATCCCCAGGCAGGATACAAAGCACACCTTCCAAGGCAAACGGCAGACAGGTGGGTGTTTTATCTTTGGAATCATACAAAAAATCGTGCAAACAACCGTCATCCGCTCTTGAAACTCCTGTAATGAATCTGGAAAAAGGCCAATTCTACTTTGGCCACCTGCCTAACCCTAAGTAATGACCAGAGACTGGAGGAACTGCTGCCTGTGCTCATACCATTGGCTCCCACCCCATCTCATCCCATCCCGTCTCATCTCATCTCATCTCACCATCTCTTCAGCACCAAAGTACACTCCTCACCAGGAACAGCAGCACAATGTGTGGACGAAAGCATAGAGATTGCCCTAGTAGTGGTACGTGGTGGAGGCAAACAACTGCCTGCGAGATAGGACTGTTCCAAATACCAGTATGGAATCCAAAGACCTTTTTTTCATGAGAAAGACACGTACGACGAGAATTTTATCAGCGCAATCGTCAAGAAGGATCGATTCGATTGCCACCAATTTCACCAGCGACGAATGAGCCTGGACCCCCTCCATAATAAGAGCCAACAAGAGAATCACCCTGAGTACAACTTCACATATGGGGTACTGCTGTTAGAGGGATACGAACTACTTCAAGCACATTGCTTCAGGAAAGAGGAAAGTACTTCTATGAAACATTTCAAAAACATAATTAATAGAGAAAACAAGGAAAGGGGCGCAAACGGCGAAAGTAAGCAAGTCTAGATTCAGCAAGAGGAGGCATCAGCACATACCTATGCTTAGAAACACTTCCTGTGTACAATTGGTGGGCCTGACTCGTCATATTCGGCCTTCGAGATCCACATCTGCACTCGAAAAAAGCCGAAATCAGACACTTTCTGAAGTTCTTCCATCCAGCAATATCCTCTGCCTCTGCCACATCAAAATAAGATGTTAGGAATAAAAAACCAAATATAAAAAAAAAATAAGCAAAGGGCTATACCTGCTGGAAGGTGCTGAGGGAGGCAAGGATGGAGCCACCGATCCAGACACTGTACTTGCGCTCAGGAGGAGCAACGACCTTAATCTTCATCGTTGCAGGAGCAAGGGAGGTGATTTCCTTATTCATGCGGTCCGCAATACCAGGGAACATGGTTGTACCACCGCTGAGCACAATGTTGCCATACAAGTCCTTACGGATATCCACATCGCACTTCATGATGCAGTTGTAAGCAGTTGCGTGGATACCGTCAGATTCCATGCCCACCACGGAGGGGTTGAACAACACCTCAGGACAACGGAACCTCTCGGACCCAATTGTGATTACTTGCCCATCGGGAAGCTCATAGGTTTTCTCAACTGAAGAGGATGATTGAGCAGTCTGAAGCTCAGCCTCGAAGTCCAAGGCCACGTATGCGAGCTTCTCCTTAATGTCACGAACGATTTCACGCTCAGCACTGGTCTTGAATGAGTAGCCACGCTCTGTGAGGATGTGGACCAAGTAGTCGGTCAAGTCACGACCAGCCAAGTCCAGACGAAGAATTGCATGGGGGAGCGCAAAACCCTCGTAAATTGGGACAGTGTGAGTAACACCATCTCCGGAGTCCAGCACAATACCTGCAAGTTCCAAAGGCTAAATGTTCTGTCAAAATACGTCGTCATGAAGCGCAATATCCTTGAAAAAAACAAAATGTTCGAAGGGGTCCAAAAGCTTAAAAGTTGCACGAACAGAAGAAAAAAAAGGAAGAGGAGGAAGAGTGCACATTTGGACCACATTAGAACAGCATGAAGTACCCAATACAACCTCCCCTGAAGCTGCTAACTTGCTCGAAGTTTTCAGAAAAAAAGCACGCAAAAAACAAAAAACAAAAAATTCAAAGTAGGTAAAAACTTGAATCTGGCATTCAGTCTCGAAAGATGAAAGTCTTACCGGTTGTACGACCACTTGCGTACAGGGAGAGGACGGCCTGAATAGCCACATACATGGCTGGCACGTTAAATGTCTCAAACATAATCTGAGTCATCTTTTCACGATTTGCCTTAGGGTTGAGAGGCGCTTCTGTGAGGAGGACAGGGTGCTCCTCTGGCGCAACCCTGAGTTCGTTGAAGAAAGTATGATGCCAGATTTTCTCCATATCATCCCAGTTAGTCACAATACCTGCATGTAAGAGAAATGGGAAATGTACTCAACAACAATAGGAATCACAACAACAGGAAAAAAAAAAGGAGAACTTCACAAGCTTCGGCTGACATGCAGCCGTTGCATGTTCATCACATGGACGAGAGCGATGCAGAGACGTACAAAAGCGAATTAACATTAGACATGATTAGCATTTCCATTACAATGCATCAAACAAACAGCAAAGCATTGAAAGCCAAAAGATCAGCAGTGAAGCAAACCAGGAGGGAGGGAGGGAGGAGCAGACCGTGCTCAATCGGATATTTGAGGGTGAGAATTCCACGCTTTGACTGCGCCTCATCGCCAACATAAGCGTCTTTTTGGCCCATGCCGACCATCACTCCTGTATGTTTCGGCCGTCCCACAATACTCGGAAAAACGGCACGAGGAGCATCATCTCCGGCAAATCCAGCCTGCATCAATCGGTATACATCATCAACATCATCATCCTCAACATCTTTATCAAAAAAGTCCGGTTCAGATCTAAGTCAACACTGCCAAAATATCAGAACTCACGAAGTCAACAAGCACGATATGTGGTTAACCATGCTAGGATCCTACCTTGACCATTCCGGAACCATTGTCGCACACGAGAGCGGGAATCTCCGGCTCGTCAGCCATGGCTCCTGCTCAACCTGCGCACGCGTGAAGTCATCCGAATCATTTTCATGGTTAAGCAGCATCCGTCTCCCAGCCACTATATCCTGCAAACTGCACTGCTCAATACAGCTTCTGCATCCTTCAAAAACCTAACCTGCTCTGCCTGACTCAACCAACCATCCAAAGACGATGACCAACCAACCAACGAACTTAAGCATTCCACATGCATACCCCCCTCTTCCACCACACCGCCATCCAAAGCCTCCTTCAATTCGTCCTCTCAAAAAAGATCCAAAAATGATCCAAATCGACCTAATTGCATCCAAAACCAAATAACCTCAGAGCAACGAAGCTTATGCAAACCGAACCTGCTCTTTCTGCTTCTCCGAAATCCGCAGAGAATGAAAGGTGATGATCCTTAAAGAGATAATGAAGGAGGCGAGATGATAGGCGGCGTGCAGGAGAAGGCAGAGGAGACGGGCAGACTTTGTCTCCTTCACCTACTGATAGACAAAGAGACCAAAAAAGGGCTAGTTTTGAAAGGGAGGGCATTCCTGCACTGAAAACTGTTTTCAGGAAACTTCACCAATGGGAGCACGTCACGTAGACAGATTCTGTCACGTGGCGAGTCCCCATTGGGTAATGTCTGCACGCGGAGAGAGGAAAAAAGTCCGCTTTTGAAACGTACCAAGACAGAGGGGGGACCTTCCTGCACTGCAAAACTGCTTCAGGAAAACTCACCAATGGTAACACGTCACGTGGACAACTCTGCCACATGGCGCGTCCCCATTAGGCAATGTCTGCCGAACGAGAACAGGAAACCTCTGCGCCATTTTAATTTACAAAAATTCTCAACCTAGTTTCACCCTTCTGCCATGCGAGGTGGGTAAGGGGGACGGGCCAATTGGAATACGCCACGTATCAGAAATATCCACGTGGCATGTTTTCATTGGAGGATACATGGCATTGTTGAAAAAAAAGGCCCGGGGGAGGGAAGGTGGCGGTTGGCAATCAGTACTGATTTCGGGATTTTACGGGCAGGATAAAAAACATAGAGACGAAATCGAAAGGGACAGGTACTGATTCTATTGTTATTGGGCAGGAAGAAAAATGTTGGAGAGGCGAAAATCGCGACAGCGGACTTTGCAGGAATGCGAAGAATATTTTTCGGGCAGATTATTGGATAGAAAAATAATAACAGAATTGTCCAAATTCTTGAAATTTCGAATTGGACTACAGAAATGGAGATGCGTAAAAAAACATTTCGTTTTTTTAGTTTTACGGGCGTACCAGGGCAGCGGTTTCTGCCGTTTGAAAGTTTTCTGGAAGGGACAAAAGTTGGGTCCTTTGCTCCTTTCTTTGGGCCATTTTGTCGTGTAGCGCGGACGTTTCTCGGCCTCTGAAGGTTCAGGTCTGGTGTTCGAGACCTGAATTTTCGATTGCCGGCCTTTTTGATTTTATTTCATTTCCAATTTTATGAGAGAATAATTTGAATTTGAATTTGAAATTGGCACATGGACAGAAGATCAATAATGTTGTGGACGATGGGATTCGGCAACCAACCATTGGAGGTCCATTGGATGGCAATGGTTGGCGGGCCAATGGTTGGCAACCATTGAATCCAATGATTGGCACCATTGGGAATGGCTGGCTGGGTCGCGAATCAATGTTTCAACATTGCCAGCCATGCCGCCAAGTTTGTGAGAGCCGACCAAACATGGACATGGACATGGGCATGGACATGGACATGGACATGGGCATGGACATGGACATGGGCATGGACATGGACATGGACATGGGCATGGGCATGGGCATGGACATGGACATGGACATGGACATGGACATGGACATGGGCATGGACATGGACATGGACATGGACATGGACATGGACATGGACATGGACATGGACATGGACATGGACATGGGCATGGACATGGACATGGACATGGGCATGGGCATGGACATGGACATGGGCATGGACATGGACATGGACATGGACATGACACATGGACATGGACATGGACATGGACATGGACATGGGCATGGACATGGACATGGACATGGACATGGACATGGACATGGACATGGACATGGGCATGGACATGGACATGGACATGGACATGGACATGGACATGGGCATGGACATGGACATGGGCATGGACATGGACATGGGACACATGGACATGGGCATGGGCATGGACATGGACATGGACATGGGCATGGACATGGACATGGACCTGAACATGGACGTGGGCATGGACATGGGCATGGGCATGGACATGGACATGGACATGGACATGGGCATGGACATGGACATGGGCATGGACATGGACATGGGCATGGACATGGACATGGGCCTGAACATGGACGTGGGCATGGACATGGGCATGGACATGGACATGGACATGGACATGGACATGGGCATGGGCATGGGCATGGGCATGGGCATGGGCATGGGCATGGGCATGGGCATGGACATGGACATGGGCATGGACATGGACATGGGCATGGACATGGACATGGACATGGACATGGACATGGACATGGACATGGGCATGGACATGGACATGGACATGGACATGGACATGGACATGGACATGGACATGGACATGGACATGGACATGGACATGGACATGGACATGGACATGGACATGGACATGGACATGGGCATGGACATGGACATGGACATGGACATGGACATGGACATGGGCATGGACATGGACATGGGCATGGACATGGACATGGGCATGGACATGGACATGGGCATGGACATGGACATGGACATGGACATGGACATGGACATGGACATGGGCATGGGCATGGACATGGACATGGGCATGGACATGGACATGGGCATGGACATGGACATGGACCTGAACATGGACGTGGGCATGGACATGGGCATGGGCATGGACATGGACATGGACATGGACATGGACATGGACATGGACATGGACATGGGCATGGACATGGACATGGGCCTGAACATGGACATGGACATGGGCATGGACATGGACATGGACATGGACATGGACATGGACATGGGCATGGGCATGGACATGGACATGGACATGGGCATGGACATGGATGGGCATGGACATGGACATGGGCATGGACATGGACATGGACATGGACATGGGCATGGACATGGACATGGGCATGGACATGGACATGGACATGGGCATGGACATGGACATGGACATGGACATGGACATGGGCATGGACATGGACATGGACATGGACATGGGCATGGACATGGACATGGACATGGGCATGGACATGGACGTGGGCATGGACACATGGACATGGACATGGACATGGACATGGACATGGACATGGACATGGACATGGACATGGACATGGGCATGGACATGGGCATGGGCATGGACATGGACATGGACATGGACATGGACATGGACATGGACATGGGCATGGACATGGACATGGGCATGGACATGGACATGGACCTGAACATGGATGGGCATGGACATGGACATGGGCATGGACATGGACATGGGCATGGACATGGACATGGACATGGGCATGGACATGGACATGGACATGGACATGGGCATGGACATGGACATGGACATGGACATGGACATGGACATGGGCATGGGCATGGACATGGGCATGGACATGGACATGGACATGGACATGGGCATGGACATGGACATGGGCATGGACATGGACATGGGCATGGACATGGACATGGGCATGGACATGGACATGGGCATGGACATGGACATGGGCATGGACATGGACATGGACATGGGCATGGACATGGACATGGACATGGGCATGGACATGGACATGGACATGGGCATGGACATGGGCATGGACATGGACATGGGCATGGGCATGGACATGGACATGGACATGGACATGGACATGGACATGGACATGGACATGGACATGGACATGGACATGAATGGACATGGACATGGGGCATGGTTTATGGTTTATGGTTTATGGGCATGGACATGGACATGGACATGGACATGGGCATGGACATGGACATGGACCATGGACATGGACATGGACATGGACCTGAACATGGACGTGGGCATGGACATGGACATGGGCATGGACATGGACATGGACATGGACATGGACATGGACATGGGCATGGACATGGACATGGGCATGGACATGGACATGGACATGGACATGGACATGGACATGGACATGGACATGGACATGGACATGGGCATGGACATGGACATGGGCATGGACATGGACATGGGCATGGACATGGACATGGACATGGACATGGACATGGACATGGGCATGGACATGGACATGGGCATGGACATGGACATGGGCATGGGCATGGGCATGGGCATGGACATGGACATGACATGAACATGGTTTTATGGGCGTGGGCATGGTTTATGGGCATGGAGCATGGACATGGACATGGGCATGGACATGGACATGAACTGAACATGGGCGTGGGCATGGACATGGGCATGTGGACATGGACATGGGCATGGACATGGGCATGGAGCATGGACATGAACATGGACATGGTTTTATGGTTTATGGTTTATGGACATGGACATGGTTTATGGGCATGGGCATGGTTTATGGACATATGGACATGGGCATGGACATGGACATGGGCATGGACATGGACATGGACCTGAACATGGACGTGGGCATGGACATGGACATGGGCATGGACATGGACATGGGCATGGACATGGGCATGGACATGGACATGGGCATGGACATGGACATGGACCTGAACATGGACGTGGGCATGGACATGGGCATGGACATGGACATGGGCCTGAACATGGACGTGGGCATGGACATGGAGCATGGTTTATGGACATGAGCATGGACATGGACGCTGGGCATGGTTATGGACATGGACATGGACATGGACATGGAGCATGGGCATGAACATGGACATGGACATGGGCATGGACATGGACATGGGGCATGGTTTTATGGACATGGGGCATGGTTTATGGTTTATGGTTTATGGACATGAGCATGGACATGGACATGGGCATGGACATGAACATGGGCATGGACATGGGCATGGACATGGTTTATGGACATGAACATGGGCGTGGGCATGGACATGGGCATGGACATGGACATAGGCATGGTTTATGGACATGGGCATGGGCATGGACATGGGGCATGGTTTATGGGCATGGACATGGACATGGACATGGACATGGACATGGACATGGGCATGGGCATGGGCATGGGCATGGGCATGGGCATGGGCATGGGCATGGGCATGGACATGGACATGGGCATGGACATGGACATGGGCATGGACATGGACATGTGGACATGGACATGGACATGGTTTATGGACATGGTATGGACATGGACATGGACATGGACATGAGCATGAACATGGACATGGTTTATGAGCATGGACATGGGCATGGACATGGACATGAACTGGACATGGACATGGACATGGGCATGGACATGGACATGGACATGGGCATGGGCATGGACATGGACATGGACATGGACATGGACATGGACATGGACATGGACATGGACATGGACATGGACATGGACATGGACATGGACATGGACATGGACATGGACATGGGCATGGACATGGACATGGACATGGGCATGAACATGGACGTGGGCATGGACATGGGCATGGAGCATGGACATGGACATGGACATGGACATGGGGCATGGTTTATGGACATGGGCATGAACATGGACATGGGGCATGGTTTTATGGACATGGACCTGAATTTTATGGGCGTGGAGCATGGACATGGGCATGAACATGGACATGGACATGGGCGTGGACATGGACATGGGCATGGACATGGACATGGTATGGACATGGTTTATGGACATGGACATGGGCATGGACATGGGCATGGACATGAACATGGTTATGGTTTATGAACATGGACATGGACATGGGCATGGACATGGACATGGACTGGTGTTGGTGGAGAGGGACTCACTCCAGCTGCTGCCGTCTTCTCCCGTTCGGGTCGCCACTCACGGAGTTGGCGTTCCGTCGGCGATGGCATCTTCAAATCTCTCACATTCACTCATAGCCCATTTTACTCACAGAGTGAATCACAAAGAAATAATGCAATGAATAACAGAGAGAAATGAATAGAGAAAGCCCTGGCTCTAAAACTCCTTAATAGTGAATTCACTCATACATTGAGAGACCCCTTCAAATCGCCAGCAATCTCATGTACCACTACCTCACACAAAGACGAAAGTGTAGTGTCGCAACATCGTTTAACAAAGATAAATGTAATTTTACATGTAACAAAATTTCGAATGAAATTGTTTGCCTACAAATAACAAAAACAACTTAAATACTATGTCACAACACGCGGACAACAACATGCTACGGCTTCACAACATCGACTAGCTGCATCAAGTAAGGCCTTATCCCATCCTAATCTCAAGGCTGGCCGGATCCTCGTAGACCTTCACACGATTCAAAGATTTTGCTTCCTTCGCCGATCCGCACTCAGCTCTTCCGCTCAATCCACGCCTTGGCGCCGTAGGATCTGACCTGCTCCAAAGATAGATGACGCTGGCCAACTGGCTGCCTCACGCCACGCATAACTGACGCGAGTTCGTGATAATTCTGAATCAAGCAAGGCCGACAACCCGCCACGCCACCAAGGCCAAGTCCAAATCAATCCAAAGGCTGACGCCGCCAAGGCCGGGCTGGGATCACAAGGCAAGGCCAAGCAAATATCTTCTCGACTGGCCCGCTGTCCGCCCGCCGCCAATGGCTGACCTCCGCCGCTGGCCGCCACCGCCACCGGGACCGCCACCGCCGCCTCCACCGACCAAAGTCCGTACCGCCGCCCGTCGGTCTAGGCGCACATCGCCGCCAAGGGCCACACACACAACACATGCACACAAAACTAATGTCCCAACAACAACTTGTCTAGTGACTAACTACTATACACTAACAATCCTTTGGGACTTTAGCTTGCATGGGCCCCAACAACTAACCTCGCCATTCACCGCCAGGTTTCTCCGCTAACTCGCCGATATCGGGCGCTTGCTCCTTCAGACACCTATTTAACTTCACATCGATCAAACCCTCATAGACCAACTCCCGTAAATAATGGTACTGCACTCTGATGTGCTTGGTCCGCTTGTGAAACACCTGGTTTCCCACCAGGGCTTTCGATGATTGATTATCGGTGAACAAGGTAATCGGGCGCTTGTTCTCTTTGTATCTATCAAAGAACTGCCGAACCATACGGCCTCCCTTTGCAGCATGACAAGCACCCATGTATTCTCGCCTCTCCTGCATCTCGACATAACGCTATCGAAGTCCTCGCAGAGCTCCAATGCAAATCGCCCACCCATAGCTACAGGTAAATGAAACTCAAGTCGAAGCCATGTATCTACATCACCGCCTAATCCGGAAATCAGAGAAATAATCACTCAAGTTGGCCCTCTCACCTGCCTGATCCCATAATCAAGCGCCCCTCTCACATATCTCAATATCCTTTTCACGCTCCTCCAATGCTCGAGGCCCCGATTCTCCATGACGGGCTGGCCGAAGCTCATCGCCGCATCCGACGCTGCCCAATCATCAGGTACATCGACTCCCAATTGCAGTAGACCTCGTAAGGCACACACCGGCCGATCTTCGTACTCTCTCGGGCCGCACTCGGCGGGTGACATCTCCTTCTCGCATTAATCTAGCTTATCTCCATCGGGCCGAGCACGCTCAGAATCTTCCATGTGGAACCGGCAAGAACACCGATACTTCTTCCGACACAAGAATAAGTCAGCCATCTTACCCCCCTTCACCGCATCCCCCGCGCATACCGGGCACCACCCAAATCGACATCTTGAACAAATTTGCTGAAGCAACCCCTTTTCAAGGAACTCGATTCTTCTGCAGAGGCTCACTATTATGAGATCATCAACGAACCTTTAATTTAACATGATGTCCGGCCTCTCTCTGACGGTATACACGAATGATCTCGCTTCAATCGCCTAAACCACTCCTCCTCGTAAGATCATCTATCTTCTCGCATTCACACTCTCCTCGCTTCAAACCATATATAGGCTCTTCACTAGTCGACAGACTAGGTGTTCCTTTCCTGGGACCACCTTCCCCTCCGGCTGCTCCATATAGATCTCTTCCGTTAGATCTCCGTACAGGAATGCCGTCTTGATGTCCAGCTGATGGACATGCATTCCTTCAGCCGCTGCGATGGAAATCAAGGCTCTTAAGGAGTTGAACTTTACCACTCTGTGAGCCGAAAGTCAACTCCATGCCTCTGGGCGTGTCCCTCGCCACTAGCCGCCAGCCTCTTCATCTCACTGCCCACGCCCCGCCTTCTCCCTCCTCTTGACTTCTTGAAGACCCATTTGCAGCCAATAGCTCACCTCCCTTGAGGCAGCTCCTCCAACCTCCACGTGTCGTTCTCTATCAAGCTGTCCCACTCGCTATCGATCGCCACCCGCCATTTGTCGCCATCGACTCCGTCGTGTGCTTCCTCAAAGGTCTGTGGTTCCGTGATCATAAAGCAATGGGCAACTCCCACGAGGTCAGCTGAATCTGAAGGCACTCTTTCTTGGATGAGGTTGTTCCCCGTGCGAGTACCCATCTGGTCGCCTCCCCGTCTCCTACCCGCTTCTTCCGAATCTCCTTCAAGGCCGGCCCCTTCCTCGATAGAAGTAGAGTCCGGTATTAAAACCCCGAGGCATGTTAGCTAACAACATAGCCTTCCTCTCGGCCGCCTGCTGTCCTCCTGACTATGCGCAACGCTCCACGAGTTCTCTTCCTCCTCTTCCCTTTCACTCAAACCTGAAAGTGCACCGCAATCGCTCTCAAGCCACTCCCGCGCTCCTCCGCATGCGCCCTTCCGGGCGACTCTCCTCCAACATCAGCAAAGTTTCCTCGCTTGACGCAGCCAAGCTGGCTCGCTCTTCACTGCGGATGTGCTGGCACCCCGCATGCGACATCACGCCCACTCGCCTCCTCCCTCATAAGCACACGACCAAATCCGCCGAGGTGCGAGAGATCCGAGTCTCAGCACGCCGTAACAAAGACTTCCCTCATAAACCGTAATGTCCCTCGCGGGCTCGTGACCTCCCCGCAAATGTAGGTTCCATTACCTATAATGCGGCGCTGTTGGTGTTATGGGTAGCCGAGAACATAACCCTCCACCGCTCGGGGGTCAAACTTCTTCTTCTGTCGCGCCTTGGGCAGTGCAGCCCAGCATCGCGCGCCAAAGGTCCTCAGGTGGGAAACTGTGGGCTTCCTCCCACTCCACATCTGCTCAGGGACCTGGTCTTTCAGAACAGAAGACGGACATCTGTTTCTAATGTACGCAGCAGTAGAAACCGCTTCTCCCCAAAAAGAAGCTGGAAAGGGGGAATCAATCAACATGGTCCTGTTTCATGTCCCCCACTGTCCGATTCACTCGGCCACTGCTCCATTGCTCAGGGAATAGGGGCAGAATTACGCCTTATATCATGTTCTTCTCAGAACTCGCTAATCCCTTCATTTGAATTCGCCATTGTCTGGAAGTTTCAAAGCCTTCGCCCCCCGCGATTCTGCCTCCTACCGTTCAAATGGCATCCTCGGTGCGTCTTCAAAAGCCTCTCACTTGTTCTTGGAGGAGCCGCAACCGTAAATCTTCTCAGTAATCGCCGAGGAACGTGATCTAAGTAACGCTCCGCCGCTATCGCCGTGTAATCAGCCGCACAAGTCAGAACGTACCATTCCAATCCTCACAATGATAGGACCTCGTCTCCACTTCACTTCACGGTCTCCTGCGGGCGCCTTTGCCCTCCACACACTCGGCACAACCCAAGCTCCTCCACACCCGGCCCAGCCCACGATTCAACCCCTCAGCCCAACCGCTGCATTCCCTCTATGGTGGGGTGACCAAGTCTTCTATGCCATACATCTACGGCATTCTCTGAGATTGCATTGGCATGCTCATAATTCTCCCTCTTATAATCAAGATAATACAGCCCTCCTCTCTCATAACCCCTAAACAGCTGTCTCCCAGTTTCTGTATGGATGGCCACGCATGACTTCTCCTCAAACAGAACACTGTATCCTTTCTTACACACTTGGCTAACAGACATGAAATTCTGCTTTAGCTCAGGGGTGTGAAGAACGTCACCAATTGACAACTTCTCTTGTATGTCTTCTTCATTGATGACCGAGCCGTCTCCGAGTATCATCCTCACGGCTCCACCTCTCGTCACGGTGACTCCTTCACCGGTTGCTGAATGGACTGAGCGTGTCTTCTCCAAGTTGTCGAGCTTGGAGAACATCGATGTGTCTCCGCACATATGCGTAGAAGCGCCGGAATCAATCAGCCACGGCCGCTTCGGATCCTCTACCTGAATCCTTCCCACAAACGCATTCTCAGTATTCTCCGCCAGCATGAGGTTGTTCTCAACTGCTACCTTGCAGTCTGAACTCTTGTGGCCTCTCTTCTTGCATTTGAAGCAGTGCCAATCAACGCTTCTTCTTCTCCCTTCTGCTGATGAAGTCGCTGCTTCTCCCTTCTGGCTGCTCGCCTTTAAAGCAATTCTACCGAGTAGTGGCCGCATCTTGCCACACGAACACGCAATCGGCGCCGCCTTCCCCTCGGCTGACTCCCTCTTCTCGATTTGGTCGAGTGTGCAACGCTAGCACTTCGTGGTCACGCATATCCCCTAATGGAGTCCTCCTCCTTTATCCCACGCTTTGACTTCCGCCAAGAGTCATCGCGGGTATTAGTCGTGAAACCGCCCCCTCAAAGCCGCCAACGCTACATCGTAATCTACTGGGTCGCAAACCCCCTAGAAATCGCTTATCTTATGAATTCCGGGCTTCTAATGGTTTCCCTAAGGGCTAAAGTAACCTCTCCAACAGAGCATCAAAACTCCACCATATAGTTTCTAGTTTCTCATATCCGGCTTCGGCCTTTCATCTTGCCTAGCTATGCGGTAAAGACCGACGATCGCCACATTGTCTTTTACATCATACATTTCCTCTAGGCATCTCCACATGGCATGAGAGGTCTTCAGATCATAAAGCATAGAGGACGGACTTCCTCTTACGCTCATTACAATCTGCGTCAGGGCCTTGTTGTCCTTGGCTTTCCATCGTGCGAGCGCCACGTCGTGCTCCGACTGCTGCTCCGCTGAGGCTCCAACCGTAACTCCGCGCCTTGATGCTTTCGCCATCAACACTCAAGCAACCTCTTTGCCTACAAGCAAAGGGAACCTCAACCTCATCTCCAGCTTTGTAATCCCCGCCCCATCAAAGGCCGGAATGCTGAACTTGACGTGGTCCTCCGAGTCTCCATGAGCTCTGATACCACTTGTTGGTGGAGGGACTCCTCCACTGCTACCGTCCGTTCCTCCATTCGGGTCACCCTCCATCGGAGTTCGCGTTCCAATCGACGATGACATCTTCAAATCTCTCACATTCACTCATAGCCCATTTTACTCACAGAGTGAATCACAGCAAATAATGCACAGCGGAATAACAGAGAGAAATGAATAGGAGAAAGCTCCTGGCTCTAAAACTCCTTAATAGTGAATTCACTCATACATTGAGAGACCCCCTCTCAAAT
>CM074822.1:1245856-1260856 GCA_037447605.1 Zygnema circumcarinatum
GGAGGGAGGAGGGAGGAGGGACGAGCAAGGAGCGAGGAGGGAGGAGGAAGGAGGGAGGTGGAGAGGAGAGAGGTGGGAGGAAGGAGGGAGGAGAGGAAGGAGGCTGGTGTTGAGGAAGGGAGGAGGAAGGAGGTTGAAGGGAGAATGGAGGAGGGTGATGGGACAGGAAGGGAGAGGAGAGGAGGAGAGAGAAGGATGTGTTTGTTGAAAGGATTCTGTGATGATGAAGATGGGAAATGAAAGGAAGCAGAAGGTGTGGGAGTGAGAGTTGCTGTAAGGAATGAAGGAGAATTTTTCCTGCGTGTAGGAAATTATGATGATGAAGGGAAGTGATGGCTGGAGAAGGATGGAAGTGTGGATGTGAAGTGGTGATTCTGTGTGGAAGGACGAAGAATGTTAGTATGCTTTTTAGGGTTTCAGAGACATAGGATCGTTTGCAGTAGGCAGTGAGCCCATCGAAAGAAGGGAAATTTTGACGAGCTTCTGCTTGGACCCATTTCACTGTCCAAGACGATGGAGGAGGCTATACACCTGCTGAATCCTCATTTGTCTTTTTGCTGGGAAACTCAATCATGACTGGAGGCATAGGTACTGGAAGTATGCGGACTTGTGGGAGCTCTCTCACGTCCGCTCTCTCTCTCTCTGTCTCAAGTTGTACCTACGGATTTGTGTACATGTGTAAGGTGAGGGAAGAAGTGGAGTTCCGTGCAGGATGGGGATGGAGCGTTGTAACAACTGCATGCAAACCGGCCACTTTGCAAGGGACTGCCCTAACGAGACTCTATGCCGTAAATGTGGCCAACCGGGGTCAGTTTCTCTCCCTGCTGCTGAACAAGCAGATGAACTTAACAGAGTTTTCAGCTTCTGAGTGTGACATTGCTGATTAAAGCCTGCAATTTTACATGTTTTTTTCTTATCCTGTTTCTTTTCTTTGTTTCACGTTGCAGGCATTTGGGTTACGAGTGCAACAATCCAGTGGTCTGCCACAACTGTAACGAAGAGGGACACCTGGCAGCAGCTTGCCCTTCAGGAACATCGAATGAGGGCACAATGTGCTACAACTGTCATGGATTGGGCCACGTGGCAGCCAACTGCCCTTCAAAGGGAGACCCATATGCGGTTGCGCACGTGCCAAAATCCCAGGTAAGTCGTCAGAGTGTTTAGAGCTAACGTTTTTCCGGGAAAAGAATATGCTATTCACTAAAATCAGAAGAAATGGTTTGAACTAATACCTGAAGCATGAAAGTAATAATCTGTCAAAGCTACGCATTCAGTCCCGCTGTACGGTCAGTTGCACTTTTATTCCAAAGAATAAATGCAAGAAGGTCATGCTCTAGACCAACCCCGTTGAGGGAGAGGGAGAGGGAGAGGGAGAGAGAGAGGGAGAGGGAGAGGGAGAGTCTCATCGACAAGAACTCGACCGGTCAGAAACTAAGCACTAGCAATCCAATAACATTCCTTTGAACACAACAACAGAAGCAACAATCGAAACACTGCCTGAACTAACCGACTGAACCTCACTTCCTAAACATGTTCCAGCTTTGCAACAACTGCAACAAGCCCGGCCATATTGCTGCCTTCTGCACTGCCGAATCTGCATGCAACAACTGCCGCCAACCCGGTCACCGTGCTATTGACTGCCCCAACGATCCCGTCTGCAACAAATGTGGAGTCTCTGGCCATTTCGCGCGGGAGTGCACCTCCTCCTCTGCCCAAATGGGACCCATCTGCAGGAGCTGCGGTTTAGCAGGACATCTCGCAAGGACTTGCCCTAACGGTCGACCATTTGTGGTGAGTCGCAGATGAACAGTCAGAGGTGATGAGGGAGAGGGAGAGAGTGAGAGAGGGAGAGAGGAGGGGGAGAGGAGGGAGAGAGGGAAAGGGAGGGAGTGAGAGCGAGGGAGAGCGGAGAAAGTGGGGGAGAGCGAGAGTGAGAGAGGGGGAGAGGAGAGAAGAGAGGGAAAGGGAGGGAGTGAGAGTGAGGGAGAGTGGAGAAAGAGGGGAAGAGCGAGAGTGAGAGAGGGGAGTGGAGAGAGCGAGGGAAAGGGAGCGAGTGAGAGTGAGGGAGAGTGGAGAGTGGAGAAAGAGGGAGAGAGCGAGAGTGAGAGAGGGGGAGAGGAGAGAGCGAGGGAAAGGAAGGGAGTGAGAGTGAGGGAGAGTGGAGAGTGGAGAAAGAGGGGGAGAGCGAGAGGGAGAGAACGCGAGAGGCGAGAGAGGAAATCAAGAGGCCATTTTTATGAGCTTTATCTCCGTAGTTTTCTGAGTGTAACCTTCCGTTTTTGGGCATCAGGGAAAGTTCACGTCTGTCCGGTTTTTCCCACTCTCTTTCCTTTCCCCCTCCTCCTCTCCTGTTTGTTGCTTCCGTCCGTCTTGCACACTCTATCCCGCCCACTCTTTTTTCTCTCTTGTTTCTCTTGTTCTCTCCATCTCTCTCCCCCTCTCCCCTTCCCTTTCCTGCTCCCTCTCGTCCGTGATCTCTCCCTCCCCCTGTTTCTCACTCTTCCCCTTTTGTCCGCTCCCTCTTCTCTCCCCCTCTCCTCTCCTCTTCTCTCCCCTCTCTCGCCTTCCTCGTTCTCCCTCTATTCGCCCCTCCTCCCTTCCCCCCCTCCCCTGCTCCCCCCCTACTGTCTCCCTCTGTGTGTAGTCAAATGCTGATGATTTCTTGTGGTGCCCTCCTTTTTCCTTTGCCGGCAGGCTCGTCCCCGTGCTGATGGATTTCTCTGCAACAATTGCAAGCAGCCCGGCCATCTCGCCAGAGACTGCTCTCGGCTTCCTGTCTGCAACACCTGCGGAGGAAAGGGCCACCTTTCAGTAGACTGCCCCTCTGATCCTTTCCTCGTTCGTAGGCACGAGTAGGGAGGGAGAGAGAAGGGAAGGAGAGGGCGAGGGAGAGGAACAGGGAGAGAGGGAGGGGGAGGGGGAAGGAGAGAGGGACGAGATAGATGGGAAAGATGTGGGAGAAGTAAGTTCGTTTGGAGATCAGAGAGTAGGGAGTGGTGTTCGGTATGAGGAGGGAGGGTGCTTTTGAAGGTGACTTGTTTGGAGGGTGGAATCATGTGCCCGGTGGAACCGTGAAGTGGGTTTTGTAGAGGGGCTGGATCGGAAGTGGAATGGATCAACTGGAGGGGTTGGAGATGAGAACAGTGTCAGGTTCGTTGAAAGAGATGTGAATAGATGACATGCGGTGAGGGCAGACCACGAATGAACTTTGAAGGCGGGGGATTGTGTTTCTATAGATGGTGAGATGATGAGTGTGAAGGTGATGACGATCACGATGATGAGAATGACTGGTGATGATGGTGGTGATGCTGATGACGATGATGATAATAATGATGGCATGTATGCATGTATGTCTTATCGTATGACCGAGGAATGTGGAATGGAGTTAGCGTGCTGGTTCAGGGCTGGATTAGGGCCAGAGTCTGTGTCAGAAGGTGTCCCCTACAGAACTCATAAAACTAAAAACTGAAATGTCAAGCCAGAAACAAGAAACTTATTATCGAAAAACTAAAAACTGGAAACTAGAAACTGAAAACTGCCGTAGAAGCTATAAACTAAAAACTAAGAATGTACGGAAAAGCAATTACAGTACGATTTCGCACGTTTTGTCGTAACCTAGCAAGGAGTCACGAAGCTTCCTCCATTTTGTCATATTTGTCCGTACACTATCAACGTGACTCGAGCATGTCCATGAGCCGCGTCACCCTAAAATTTTTTTTGTGCCAGGCGACGTGGCGCAAGGGCGTTCGCAGAGCCCCTGGCGGGCAGGGATGAAATGTTTTTTAGAAGCCAATTCTGGTCACAGAAGTGTCAATAATGTAAAATAAAATCCAGTTTAACATGTTTCAGATAGTGTGAGCGGGACGGATTTAAACTGGTTCCGATTTTGTGGGCAGGAGGGGACATAGGCACTGCCTGCCTCCTTTTGATTTTTGCCGCTGACAAAAATCAAAAGAAAGTTTTTCTTAGTGTGCCCGCTGTCACGAGCAGACTAAAAACGTTATCATTCGTTTCAACTTCTGCCCGAGCTCCCTTCCAAAAAAAACAAATCAAAACAAAAAAGTGTTGGCCTGCCCGTCTTCGATCCCTTCTGAAATAAAAATAGAAGTTCACTAGGAATTTTCCTGATCACGCCTCGAAGAACAAAATTCAGAAATATTATTTTGTACAAATTTCACGAATGTCCAAATATGGAAATATTTTATCGCAAGTCCGAAACGAAAACGTTTTCATCTGCCCTATCCCTGCCCGGTCCCTGCCCAGTGCCTGCCCGGTCCCTGCCCGGTCCCTGCCCGGTCCCCCGCTTTCTGCGTCACTCAAACTAGGGCGCCTTCAATTGCAGAACTTCAATCGATCGACCATCAGCCAATGGAAACTCGACACGTGTACATTTGTGCATACGTGGCGTTTCGTGATTGGCCATTCTCTCCCTTCCGGTGCTCCATCCCCTCCATAGGACCCCAAACCCTTCGACATTTTTTCCTCCCTCTGTCCGTCCCTCCCTCCCTCTCTCGGCTGAGGAGAAGGGCCTCCTTCCTGCTCTCCTGCAGCAGGCAGCCCCTGCAGCGGCGGCGGCGGAAGGGGTGGGGCAGCTCTCCTGGGGGAATTGGAAGCGGAGGAAAAACGCTTGGATCTGATTGACGCAGGTAATGCCTCTCTCTCGCTCTCGCCATGCTTTCTTGCTTCCTTCTCTGTCTCTCGCTCTGTCTCTCGAGCTCTCGCTGAGGTCTGCAATCTGATTGAAAGCTGGTACTCCCTCCCTCCCTCCCTCCCTCTCTCCCTCCCTTTCTCAGCTCTTCAATCTAATTGACAGCTGGTATTCCTCCTTCCCTCGCTCCCTATCGTACCATATGATCTAGAAACCCCCCTCAGCAACCAAGCATCCTCTTCAAGCCAAGTCTCCACTCCGCTTTAAATCCTGAATCATCTCTACCCCTCTGTGTCTATTTGCATCAGCCAAAAGCTCAAGCATGCCGAAACCTCATCCAAATCCGTCCAATTCTCTAGCGTTTTTTTGCCCAGCAGCATAGAAATCGGTGATATCTGACTGCTATTGGGAAGCGTTGGCTGCTGTTGAACAGGTTTTGCAGCATGGAACCCATTCGGAATGTGTTGGGGCGCATTAAGTCCCAGCCCTTGGTAGCTGTTAGCGTTGCGGCCGTTGCCTTTGCTTGGCAGTTCCTCTCCTTCGATGCACTCCTTCTCCTCGTGTCCGCGCTTTCAATAGCTGTGCTCCTATTTGAGGGGGGGAGGAAGGCTACGCCGGATGTTGAGGCTGAAGCCACGGTTGCCCCTGAGGTGAAGCCGAAGGAGGAGCAAGTGAAAGATGTTGGAGGAGAAAAGACTTCAAAAACAGGTGAGGATTGATGGAATGATGTATTTTATGGAGGATGAAGTGTGGCTATGATAATGGTAGAAGGCAGCAGGACAACTCTGCGTCTCTCTCTCTCTCTCTCTCTCCCTCTCTCTCTCTTTCTCTATATATATAGCTGCCCTTTCTCTGCCGCCCGCCTCTCCTTCTGTGTTTGTTTCTTTGCGTTTTTCCTCTCCTCCTTTCCGTCCTCTCTCCTCTCCCCCACCTTCCCCCCCTCTCTCGTAGGTCCAGCCATTGCTCGGCATCATTTCACATCAGTTACATCTTTCCATTTGCATGCTCTAAAGGTAGGCTGCATTTTAGTAGAGAAGTGTTTACTTGATTTAGTCCGTTGCTCCATTCTTCTAATTCGTCCATTCAATGTTGTACTGCCAGTTGCAACTCGCCGCCGGCCTCCGCCACCGACTCCTGGAAGTAAGTCTATCGTTCCCCTTTTTTCAACTCTCTTTGAGATTTAGGTCTTGTTATTGCTAAACCTGAGCTTCCACTAGAGAGAAGCTGTTTTATTTATTTTGTCCTGTCCCTAAACTACCAATTAATTTCAGGTTTTTCCTTTGTAATGCAGAATCTGGAATCGCCCAGTTCATGTGGCGCCATGGAGGCTCTTCTGTGGAGGTGTTCGGAAGCTTCTCGGAAGGCGCCTCTGTAGCAATGGAGCCTTCCAAGGTGGAAACAGGCACCTTTTTCCTCCACTATGCGTGCCCACAGGGGAAAATTCAATACAGGTATGTAGTTATTATGGTTTGATTGAAATTATCTTTTGACTTTTTCCTTCATCCTGAACCAAGTGAGGATTTGAATGATAGTGATTCCATCTGAACTAGAAATGAGCCTTCACTGAATCTCCTCCTCGGATCCACCTTGGTTGTTGATCTGGGATCAGGTTCAAAGTGGATGGCAAGGAGCAAGTTGATCCGGAATCTCCAGTCAGTTCAGATAACTGGAACATTGCGGAAGTTACAAGGGACTGCCATTCAGTTCTACAAAGCATGATGAAGGAACGGATTCTGATAATAGATGGAGCCATGGGAACAATGATTCAGAGACACAAGTTGCAGGAAAAAGACTTCCGTGGGGAAAGATATGTGAATCACTCCCACGATCTTAAGGGAGATAATGATCTGCTTGTTATCACTCGCCCGGATGTGATCGAGGAAATTCATACCCAATATCTCGATGCAGGCTCCGATATCATAGAAACAAATACCTTTAACGGAACTTCGATTTCTCAAGCTGACTATGAACTGCAAGCACACGACGAGGTGGTTCTAATTAACATCGAAGCAGCGAGAGTGGCTAACCTTGCAGTTGAAAAAGTGACTAAGAAGAATCCCTCTCGTCCTCGTTTTGTTGCGGGAGCAGTCGGCCCCACTAATAAAACTCTCTCAGTTTCACCAAGTGTTGAAAATCCAGCTTTTAGAGCCTGCACTTTTGACGAAATTGTGGCTGCATATAGAGAGCAAGTGGAAGCTCTCCTTGAAGGGGGGATCGATCTATTGTTGGTAGAGACGATATTTGACACTTTGAATGCGAAAGCTGCTCTTTTCGCGATCGATCAACTGTTTGATGAACTGGGTTATGAAATTCCGATCATGATAAGTGGAACTATTGTGGATCAGAGTGGGAGAACACTTTCTGGGCAGACTGGAGAAGCATTTTGGGTCTCTGTTCAGCATGCGAATCCGTTGGCTGTCGGACTGAACTGCGCTCTGGGAGCGAGAGATATGCGGTCATATGTGGATACCCTCAATAAGGTACTAACAATTCTCTTTATCAACGTTTTTAGTCATGTAATTCATTAAAGTTGTTGGTATTCTGGTATAGTAAGGAGTTCTATTTTGTGCTTTATTTATTTTCCAATACGAAGGGGTGGAAATTTTTGGAAGTTTTTTCAACTTTCGACTTTCTTTTTCTTCCTCAGATTGCAGAGACCTTCATCCTCTGCTACCCAAATGCCGGCCTTCCAAATGCAATGGGGGGATATGATGAGACCGGTCCTCAGTTTGCGGATAATATCGCCGACTTTGCTTCCGGAGGACTCATCAACATCATCGGAGGTTGCTGCGGTACAACTCCGGATCATATTCAAGCTGTAGCGAACACGGTGACTCTCTCTCCCCTTCTCTGTCTCTCTCTCGTCTTTCTCGCTCCCTCTCGCTCTTCCCCCTCTATCTCTTCTCTCTCTTCCCTCCTCCCTGTCTCTCTCCTCCACTCTCCCTTCTCTCTCCCCCCTCTGTCTGTCCTTTCCACTCTTTTCCTTCTCTCTTTTCCCCCTCTCTTTTCTCACCCCTCCTATCTCTTTCCTCTCTCTAGCTTTCCTCTCCCCTTTCTCTCCCCTATCTTTTTTCCTTTCCCCTCCTCTCCCTCTTCTCTCCTCTCTCTCCTCTCTCTCGCTCTCTCTTCCACCTCCAAATGCTAAATGCCAGGAATAGCTTAATCCGACACACTGAACTTACCAAAACCTTACCTTTGCAGATTCCCCATGATTCCCAAATGCCTCACTCTTTCCTTGTCCACTCCTTCCTTTCCTTCCCTTTCCCCTCTCATTCCCTCTCTCTCTATGTGTTCGCAGGTCAAGTCCCGCAAACCCCGTCCCGTCCCCAAAGTCCGAAACTTGATGCGAATTAGTGGTTTAGAGCCTTTGAATTACATTCCCGAGACCATTCCCTTCATCAACATTGGCGAAAGATGCAATGTGGCCGGGTCCGCCATATTCAAGAAAGCAGTAATCAACAACGACTGGGACAAGGCTCTCAGTATCGCTGTGGCTCAGGTCGAGGCCGGGGCACAAGTGATAGATATCAATTTCGATGAGGGGCTATTGGACTCCGTCGCATGCATGACTCGCTTTGTGAATCTTCTCGTTTCTGAGCCCGAGGTGAGAGAGGCCATTCCCACGAAGGAAAATTTCTTTTGTTGAAGGGATTGAGTTGTTTTTTGCGGCACTGAAAGTGATTTATGTGGGACAGGAGACCTTGAGTTTGTTTGTTTGCTGCATTTTGGGTTTTAGGTGGTATTCTTATGCTTTCTGTCTATTTCTTCTCTCTCTCTCGTTCTCTATTGTTTCCCTCTCTCTACCTCCATCCTTCCCCTCCCTCTCTCTCTTTAGTTTCCCTCTCTCTATCTCCATTCTTCCCCTCTCTCTTTTGCTTCCCTCTCTCTATCTCCATGCTTCCCCTCTCTCTCTTTTTTGTTTCCCTCTCTGTATCTCCATTCTTCCCCTCTCCCTCTCCCCCACTCTCTCACTCTCACTTTCTCTCCAATTCTGCAGGTGGCCAAAGTCCCTTTCATGATTGACAGCAGCAAGTTCCATGTGGTGGAAGCGGGTCTGAAATGCTCCCAAGGGAAGTGCATTGTCAATTCCATCTCTCTCAAGGAGGGAGAGGAAGCATTCCGAAAGTATGCCAAAATTGTGAAAAGACATGGAGCCGCCGTTGTAGTTATGGCATTCGATGAAGAAGGGCAGGCCGCTACAGAATTCGATAAAGTCAGAATTTGTTCTCGAGCATACAAAATTCTCGTGGAGGAAGTGGGATTTAACCCAGAAGATATCATTTTCGACCCCAATATTTTGACTATTGCAACGGGGTTGGAAGAACATAACAATTACGCTGTCGATTTTATCAATGCAACTCGTAAGATCAAAATTGTTTGTCCCGGAGCTAAAATCAGTGGAGGAGTTTCAAACATTTCTTTCTCCTTCCGTGGGAATGAACCCGTTCGCCGAGCATTCCATTCTGCCTTTCTGTATCATGCTATAAAGGCAGGCATGGATATGGGAATTGTGAATGCTGGACAGATCGATATTTATGATGATATTGACAAAATTCTCTTAGAGCATGTAGAGGATTGTCTGCTTAACCGCCGTCCGGATGCAACAGAACGAATGCTTGAATTAGCACAAAAAATTGATCCCAAAGCAGTAGGAGCAGACAACTCCCAGAAGAATGTATGGAGAGAGGAGCCGGTAAACAAGAGACTTCAATATGCTTTAGTGAAAGGAATTGATCAGTTTGTAGTAGACGATGTTGAGGAGGCAAGAACATGCGGAAAATACCTCCGACCCCTTCACATCATTGAGGGGCCACTAATGGATGGAATGAATGTAGTGGGAGACCTTTTTGGGGCAGGAAAGATGTTTCTTCCTCAGGTTATTAAGAGTGCTCGGGTGATGAAGAGGGCAGTTGCTCACCTTATTCCCTTTATGGAGAAGGAGAAGGAGTTGGCTAAGCTGGCCAATCCTGAGCTTGAACAGCAGTCGAATGCAGGAACTGTTGTTCTCGCTACAGTGAAGGGAGATGTGCATGATATCGGAAAGAACATTGTTGCTGTAGTTTTAGGTTGTAACAACTACACAGTCATAGATTTGGGAGTTATGTGCTCTTTCCCCAAAATTCTTGAAGCATGTAGGGAGCATAAGGCAGATATTGTGGGTCTTTCGGGACTCATTACTCCCTCCCTTGATGAGATGGTAACAGTAGCGAGAGAGTTGGAGAGAGAGGGATTCCGGATTCCTCTACTTATAGGGGGTGCTACCACATCTCGAATGCATACTGCTGTGAAGATTGAGCCTAACTATGGTGCCCCTGTAGTCTATGTACTGGATGCTTCTAGAAGTGTTCCGGTAGTCTCCAGTCTATTGGACCCTAACATGAAAGAAGACTATATTGCTGATGTTAGGGAGACCTATGCTCAGCTTCGAGAGGAGCATTATGCTGGTCTTGAGGAGAGGAAATATATTCCTATTAGCAAAGCGAGGGATTTGCGATTAC
The DNA here is from genome assembly GCA_037447605.1 of Zygnema circumcarinatum. NCBI lineage: Eukaryota > Viridiplantae > Streptophyta > Zygnematophyceae > Zygnematales > Zygnemataceae > Zygnema > Zygnema circumcarinatum. The sequence continues at coordinate 1,256,003 of CM074822.1, forward strand.
AGGTGGATTGGAAACTTCCGCAGAATGTTCCGGTGAAACCTACCTTTTTGGGAACAAAGATTTGGGATAATTATCCATTGGAGAAGCTCATCGATTGCATCGATTGGAATCCCTTCTTTCAGGTTTGGCAGCTTCGAGGGCGATACCCTAACCGAGGGTATCCCAAAATTTTCAATGATGAAACGGTGGGAGAGGAAGCAAAGAAACTTTTCGCAGAGGCTCAGACTATGCTTGGAGAGATTGTGAGGAAGAAGAAGCTGAGGGTTAGGGGAATCATTGGTCTCTATGCGGCAAATTCAGTTGGAGATGATATTAAGCTTTACAGTGATGAATCGAGAGTATCTGAATTGGGGACTCTTCACACGTTGAGACAGCAAGCAGAGAAGGAATCGGATGACCCATATTTGGCCTTAGCAGATTTCATAGCTCCCCGGGAGAGTGGAGTGGCCGACTATGTGGGTATGTTCGTTGTATCTGCTGGGTTTGGGTTGGATGAGTTAGTGGCTAAGTATAAGTCAGCCAATGATGACTACAGTTACATTATGGCAGAGGCCTTGGCTGACCGACTAGCTGAAGCAGCAGCAGAGGTTTTGCATAGAGAGGTGAGGAAAAACTATTGGGGCTATGCTAAAAATGAGAATTTGGGGGTGGAAGACCTTCTCAAGGTGAAGTATAAGGGAATTCGCCCTGCTGCGGGTTACCCTTCTCAGCCGGACCATACAGAGAAGGAGTTCATGTGGAAGCTGATGAAGGTGGAGGAGAAGACAAAGATTTCTCTAACGGAATCTATGGCGATGTTGCCGGCAGCTTCCGTTTCAGGACTGTACTTTGCGGGAGAGAAAAGCTCCTATTTCGCTGTGGGGAAGATCACGGAAGATCAAGTGAAAGACTATGCGGGAAGGAAGGGGATGCCTTTGGAGGAGTGTCAGAAGTGGCTCGGACCCATGCTTAACTACGAGCCTTAAGGAGGGGGAGGAGAAGATATGAGGGTTAGGGTTACGTGCCGTTGGGAGAGGAAATCTGTTGAGAGGGTGGGAGGGAGAGAGGGTGAGAGAGAGAGAGGGGGAGAGATAGTAGAGGTAACAACCGTAGAGGGTGATGCGTGCAAAATTAAAGGGGTAGCAGAGCGGTATGGGAGGTAGTAGTGTAGGGGGGTGGAGTGGTCAGGGAAGGGTTCAAGGAAAGTTCAAACTTTTCCCAAATAAAGCATGCACTTTTTTCACTTTTATGGTCAACTAACTGACATTAGTGTTGATGTCGTCTGCCATCTCATTTTCTTTCCAGGTTGACTCTATTTGTTGATGTTTTGTCAAGTAGTTGATCTCTCTCTGCTCTGAAGCCCGCTCGCTACTCCAATGCTCCTAGTGTCAGCTCAGCGAGAAAGATTCCTGTCCATGTCTCTGGGAGGCTTGGACGAGTCAACCCTTCCACATTCAGCTGAATCGAATGTACGATTAAGCTTGCATGTGGATCAAGCATTCAAGCTTGATCCACATTCAAGCTGTACTGTACTTGTATGTTTGCACATACAGTAGGGGGTCCTCATATTTTCCACCCTGGTTTTGGCCAATATGAGGCGGAAATATTGATTTTGCATATATAAGGTTCGTGTTACCAATAGACGGGCGGTATTATGTTAGAGTTCATGTTGGACCGTATGTATCGTACCGTACCATATCGTACCGTATCGTACTGGAACGGCTACTACAGCTCATACGGCTAGTACGGATAGTGCCGTATCGGGGCGTTTCGTAGCGTACCGTATCGTATTGAAGCCAAAAAGAAGGGGAGAAGAGCGAGCGCCTCTTACGGCGGCACGTGCGGGGAGATTAGGTGACTTTTGCGTAAGCCCGTAACGGCTAGTACAGCTAGTACAGCTAGTACGGTTAGTACGAAAAGTACGAAAAGTATGAATAGTACGGCTAACACAAAGTTACCGTACAAAAAGGTGGTTTCGGCAAAATCGGGGCGAATTTCTTGGGGACGCACTCCTCAGGGCGGTAAATACGACTGTTGACTGTACACAAGTACATGTACATGCTGACTCGAGTACCTCCAATACTTTCGGAGGCAGCCCTGACGAGTCTGAGGCATTGAAAAAGCTGAAGGTAAGAGTGACGATGCATCTGCTGCTCATTAGGATGTGATTGCAAATGGTTGAAATTGATTCTGGAGATCAGTGATAGTATTTTGAGCTATTGGAAGCCGAATTGGGAATTGAAGTCGATGCACCCTTACAACGCAAATAGACAAGCAAACTGCAAACTGCTATCTTCTGAAGCAAGAGTTTGTTCACTATGCATATGGAAACTACGGCGTTTTATCCCCGCAAAATTCGACTTGCAATGGCCCAACATATTCTCCACAAAAGGTAAGCTAGGCTAAAATGAGTCAGAGTTCACGCTGATTGGTTACCTTTTCTTTGGCTTTTTGATTTCTCTCGGCTCGTAATTGATTTATTTGTTGTCGTAAATGCTTTTTTTGTCAAGTAGCAACTTAAGCGCAACATCGACTGCTGTCATTTCCAAGGTGAAAGACCGGCAATGTGGATAGGCAATGTTGTTTTCCCCACTTTCCTGTGTCCATTGTTCGCTTTCTTTTTGATGGTGTCTATGGGAGGCTCGTGTAAGCCACAGCTATAGTGGATAGGGGCACACTTTTTCAATTCTTGAAAAGGCGAGATTTGAAGAAATATATGTGTTGTACTATACAGTTTTTTGGGACTTGGCACATAGAAATGACTGTTTGTAAAGTTTTGTTCAGATTCACATAGGTTGGACTCTATGGGGGAGAGAGGGAGAGTGGGTTTCTTTTCTGTTTGCGTTGTAAGCATGCATCAACTTCAATTCTCAATTTGGCTTCCAATAAATAAATAAATAGTAGACATTTCAGAATGAAGATAATGCAAAGGAATCAAGCATTCACTACAAATATTTTAGAGAATGCTTTGCAGCCTAAAACTCCATTACGAAGGTAAAAGGATTACAAATGATATGTCAAGTATTCAACCTTAAACTATCATCTAAATCCCTCTTTCTAATCCCAATAAATAAGCCTGAGCTATTCTAATTCCCACCTCCTCCACTCAGCCTCCACAAAAAACAGAAGTAGATAAATCTATGCCATGCTCTTAAACCCTCTTTCACCCTATTTAACCCCAATCGGGTTGTACGGCGATCCGTACACCGACACGTGTGTCTCGCCTTCCTGCACAATACAACGGAAAAACCCTAAAAACCGTAAAAACCCTAAAAGCGTTGCAAGGGCCGCGCGCCGCTCGCATTGCCCGGCGGCGCATGAAACAGTTTGCAGCGGACTCGAGCATGGCCTCGTCGCAGATCTCTCGGCATTTGTCGATCAGTCGCGTAAAGTGGGATTGCGCGCATGCAAGTCAACCTTGGAGTTAATTCTTCAAATGCTCTCCATGAGGGCATCATCGCCGTCGGTCCTGTGTGCCTCCGGGTATAATTCCCAGCGCATATGTTGGAGATCTGGGTTGACTTTCAACCATTCACGTGATATCTGTTTGTCGATAGGCTTCGCAGCTATTGAAAGCGTTCAGCAAGTCGAGGAGGGAAGGACAAGGCATTCTTCAAAGCCTTACAGACGTTCGCCAAAGGTGGCTAACCCAACATGATCATTGTCGCGGAGAAGAGTACTTACAATAATTGTTGTCCAACCATTGCTACTTCGGCTTCTGCCTTAGTGGCTAGGACGCCGGGGACGCTGCGTAACCTCCGTGACATACTCGGATCGATCCTTGGTAAAACAAACAAGGTTCGAGGACCGCACGCGACGTGGTTACACCGCGGCCCAACCAATGGGTGACCTGCGGCTCAACGTGGTGTACCCGACGCGGAACTTTCGTGGGTCCCTTTTGCGAGATACGGGCCGTCCGTACAGGCAACGGTTAGCCGTTGGTACGGACCAACCGACAGGCGGCGCCGCGCGCCGCGCACGGGCCACGATGCGAAATCGTTTGGATGTTTCAGTAACATGTTCGGGTGTTTTACTGGCTACATTTTAGCGGTTTTTTTGGCCTAATTTAGGATGGTTACAGTCGTCTTTCTTGGCTGAAACGGCTGGGAACATAAAGTTTCAAACGTTGCAAAGGAAAAGTCGCCACTCATCGCAATTGTGAACATAGCATGGGAACGAACTGAATAGGGGTAAGATGTGGCATTGATCTCAAGATGGCGATCTTTCGTTCTTTGAGAAATGTACAAAATTTTACAATACGGAAACCGCCCACCCAATGTTCATTAAATCACCTCTGAAGCTCCTACTCCTCAGTTTTCAGGTTTTCGAGTTTCGGGATTAGGGATTTGAGGGTTTAAAGTTTCTTGAAATAGATTCAAGGATCCGCCCTACTCCTTTCCACATGACTTCTGGCAGCAGTTTGCGAGATACAAATTTCAATTGTCGCAGCTCTCAAATGCACCGAACCCCCTTAAGAACCAGTTCTCCACAACTTTCGCCACTAAAACTAAACAGCAAAACTACTGAACATGGTTCAGGCGACCTAAGTCGCAACTTGCCTCTGAACCCTAAACCTTGAAGCTACCATCAAGCTCCGAAGATTTTACCAAAGCCTACAGTTGACTTTCCTGGGGTACACTGAACCCTTCCCCATCCTTGAGGCTAAGGATGAGAGGAGAGAAAGGGAGAGACTAAGAAAGAAAAAGAGAGAGAGGGAGAGTATGAGAGAGAGAGCGAGGGAGCGAGGGCGAAAGGGAAGGAGTGAAGTCAAAGAGAGAGAGACAGAGAGAGAGAGAGAGAGAGAGAGAGAGCGAGAAAGAACGAGTGAGAGAGAGACTGACTGCGCAAAGGAGACCGTATGGAACAGCCTTGACC
>CM074822.1:1263356-1267450 GCA_037447605.1 Zygnema circumcarinatum
TACTGTAACAAAGAAGCTCAACTCACCGGTCTCTCACCATCCCCATCTCCGTCTCCGTCTCCCTCTCCCTCCCCATCGCCTCCTCCCACCTCTCCCACTCCCTGCCCGAGACAAGATGACTCCCCATTCCCAAACGACCACACCTCCCCTCCACTCCCAACAACAAACGTGGTGTAATCACCAGCCGCCACGTGGCACACTTTTGTCGTTTCCGGCCCTCCCAAACCCTCCACCACTCTCGGAAAAAGCTCACATTGGTCGCTCCCATGTCCCAAACATCCATGCCGACCCCATCCCCATGTGGCCACTCTCCCATCCATAGAGAGAGCGGCTGCATGCCACGCGCCAGCGGCGACTGCCATTGGCTGAAAATTTAGGGTTCCAAAATGCTCAATTTTCCGAGGCAAGCGTTCGTCGCTTCGGCTTCCATGACCGAGCTTTCCACCGAGACCGCAACCGACAGACCAGACAGATCTGGGGAGGTGGGAGAGGGGAGAGAGGTAGAGAGTGGGAGAGGAGGAGAAAGGGAGAGAAGGAGAGAAGCGAGAGGGGAGAGGGACAGTGGGTAGAGGGGAGAGGGAGAGAGGGGAGAAGGCGATAGGGGAGAGGGAGACAGACAGGGGAGAGGAGAGAGGGGAGAGGGACAGTGGGTAGTGGGGAGAGGGAGAGAGGGGAGAAGGCGATAGGGGAGAGGGAGACAGGGGAGAGGAGAGAGGGGCGAGGGACAGTGGGGAGAGGAGAGAGGGAGAGGGAAGAGGGGGGAGGGAGAGAGGCGAGAGGGAGAAAGGGAAGAGGGCGAGAGGGGGGAGGAGAGTGGAGGAGAGAGAGAGAGTGGGGGTGAGAGTGGCGGTAGGGAGAAAGAAAGGGGGAGATGAGAGGGGAGAGGGAGTGGAGGGAGCGAGGATGGGAGATGAAGAGGGGGAGGGGAGAGAGGTGCGGGAATAAGGAAGGGCGGGACAAAAAGTGGAGAAAAGGGAGAGAAGGAAGAGTGAGACGGAGGGAGGCAAGACAAAAAAAACAGAGAAAGACAGGAGATAAACAGTTAACATTAGGATTTTTTTACTAGAGACAAAGAGATTGTATGAAGCCCTCTGTCTCTCTCCTTCCTCCGCTTTCTACTCTCTTCTCCCCCTTCTCCTCCTCTTCCCCGCTTTTCCTTTCACACTCACTCTCCCTCCAACTGCCTCTCCCTCTCTCATCCCAGATCCCTCCTCAACCCCTCAGTCCTCTCTCCCTCTCCCTCTCCCTCCTCCCTCCATAACCCCTCCCCCTCTCACATCCCTCGATCGCCCCCGCTCCCGCACCTCCCCCTCACCCCCATTCTCCGTCTTCCTCCCTCTCCCTCTCCCTCTCCCTCTCCCTCTCCGCCCTCCCTCACCCACCTGCCATTCTCTCCACAGGCGAGAGCCAGCAGATAACAATGTCCCCCTGCGATCTGCACCACTGGCAGGCTGCCAAGTGGCCCTTCCAGGACACGTGGCATCATGTCATTGGAGTCTGTCGCGTGGCCCAGCCTCTCCTTCTCCCCCCATGCCAGAGTGTACACCCTCCCCTCTCGCGATAAAACTGCTGTAAAAAAACTCCCCATAGAAACCTGCAAAATTCCAATCCTTCAATTCACATTAAAAATCAAAAACGTCCTTTCATACCCCCCTTTCTTTCCTATCTTCCTTTCCAGAACCTTATCGTTTGATAGCCCATTTCCCCCTCTCCTCCCCCTCACCTTTTTTCCTCCCTTTTTTATATCAAACATTAAAAATTTAAATTAAAACTTAAACTGTAAACTTTAAACTTCAAACTTTAAACTTAAACTTTAAAACTTTAAACTTAAGCTTAAAACTTTAAACTTAAACTTTAAACTTTAAATGTAAATTTAAACTTCAACTTTAAACTTTCACTTTTAAACTTAAACTTTAAACTGTAAACTTTAAACTTCAAACTTTAAACTTAAACTTTAAAACTTTAAACTTAAGCTTAAAACTTTAAACTTAAACTTTAAACTTTAAATGTAAACTTAAACTTCAACTTTAAACTTTCACTTTTAAACTTAACTTTAAACTGTAAACTTTAAACTTAAACTAATAAACATTAGAATGAATGGTTACACTGCTACTACTAGGGTTACCGTACATTGTACCTGTACGGTCCAGATGCCCTTGAGAGGCTCCACACGTGTGGGAGCGGGAATCCCGCGGGGCGAGAGCGGGCCCGCCTCCTCCTGCTCGCCAAAGCCGTCACGTCCCGCGCGGTAGACCTCCCCCCCCGCGCCGACCAGCATGGTGCGGGACCGACCGGCGGCGACCTGGACGATGCGGACGCCCAGAAGGGACCTGAGGGAGAGGGGAGAGAGAGGGGGAGAGGGTGGGAGGGGGTGGGAGAGGGTGGGAGAGGGCTGAGTTGGGGTGGGAGAGGGTGGGAGGTAGCAGGAGGGCTAGAGATACGACGAGGTGGACAATTGAGGAGGGGCGAGGAGTGGGAGACGTGGTTGTGCGGGGGATGGGGGGCAGGAGAGGGGTGAGAGACGGAAAGAGGGAGAGAACGAGAGGACGGGTGAGATAAGGTCAACGGGGGTGTGGGTATAACGACGGGTGGGAGACGTGGGAACAGTGTGGAAAGGTGGTGAAGGGGAGAGAGCGAGGAAATGGAGGAGTTAGGACAGGAGAGGAGGGAGTGAAAGAGAGAGAGTGGATGGGGGGGAGCGGGAGTTGTATCAAAAGATAGGGGAAATTAACATCTATAAAGAGATGCGAGGGAGAGAGAGAGAGAGAGAGAGAGAGAGAGAGAGAGAGAGAGAGAGAGAGAGAGGGAGGAAGTCAATGCAGAGGAAGTGTACATTAACCGCCGAGGGCGAAACTCTGTCGCTGTGGATCCATGTCCGAGCTGTCCAGCGTTTCCGTTCCCAAAGGTCCAAACAGTTCCGTTGCGGCTAACGGCCGCACTATGGGCACACCCGGCCACCACTTGGCTTCTCCCTCTCCTGCTACGTGGCAGGGGTCCGTACAGCATGCGCCACGTGGCATCAGGTGGGGGAAAAGGAAGTACTCATTTGCTCGGAAACTGTAACTGAAGAAGCAATATCCTTGTTATTGGTATTTAGGAGAAAATGCATCTCTAAGAAGGTCTATATATATATTGAGATTGCAGCGCTATATCTGGAGTGAAAGCAATACTTAGATTTCTGAGTTCAAGCTCGATTTGGAGAGGTAGTTCTTTCAGATTTTGGGCCAACCAGAAGCCCCTGACTTCAAATATATACACATGCATATATATATATGTTTTCCTTTCCTTTAAAAGTTGTAGCTGTTTAAATTCGACGTACCGGCAACAAATTTCTCCCGCTTGGAAGAAGCGCAAGAGAAGCTTCCAGGAACCTCCGCACCGCGTCTTTAGTGCCTCCCTTTCGTCCTCTTCCATGGCCGCAAACGACAAACGGCGCCGACACATGTCAAAAGCCGCCACTTCGGCCACTGACAGAGTGACATCTGGCGGGAATCCGGCAGGGATCCGGAAGAAGGTCCACGTGGCCTGCACATTTGACCAATGGAGCGGCGCCACGTGGCAGCAATCAGCCTTCTACTCTTTGCTATATGACTAAACACGAAGAACATACCAAGTACATTGTAACCCAAACAGACAAAAACACACATATATGAAGGAAAAGATGTGGCACATATATGTGTATATATACATACATGTAAAACAAGTATGAGGAAAAAATCGATAAAATCTTACCTCAAGTTTGGCCAAGTCCTCTGCTGCCAATCCCGACTCGACAAGAACACGCAGGGCCAGCTCAGGATTGGCTGAAAGGAAAAACTCTCCTCCCCCATTGGTCCCAGTGCTACTGCTGCTGACGTGGCGCCTCCACAGGCGTTCCCCTGTTGGAGGCGACGGAGTGCCTGGTTCCATGTCTGTGATCGAGCGTTCCGTAAATTTTGAACTTGTCAGACTGCCCATCTGCCCATCACTCAAAGCAGAGCCAAAAAAGGGGAGCCAGTGAGAATGGAACATCAGCCTCATTAAAGGGAGCTGATAAGGAAACATGAGGATCAGGCAAAAAGGGGCGATTGTTTTTTTGGGGGGGGGGGGGGGGG
>CM074822.1:1296519-1319019 GCA_037447605.1 Zygnema circumcarinatum
AGGGGGACGGGAGGGAGGGGTGGGGGACAAGGGAGGGCAGGGGGGGAAGGGGCAAGTGGGGTGGGGCAGGGCAGGGGGGGGGGACGGGAGGGAGGAAGGGGAGGGCGAGGGTTGGGAGGAGAGTGGCCGTGGGGGGAGGGTAGAGGGTGAGGGGAGGAGGGGAGGGGGAAGGCGGGGGGGGAGGGCAGGGGGGGGAGGGTGGGGAGGTAGGGAGGACAGGGGCGGAGAGGAGGGGGGAAGGGGAGGGCATGGGGGGGAGGACAAGGGGGGGAGGGGCCGTTGGGGGAGGGTAGAGGTTCAGGGAAGGTGGGGTGGGGAAGGCAGGGGGACAGGAAACGGGGGGGGGGGGCAAGGTGGGAAGGGCAGGTGGGGAGGGGAGGTAAGAGGGGGACGGCAAGGGGGAGAGGAGGGCAGGCGGGCAAGGGGGGAAGGAAAGGGGGAAGGGCAAGGGGGAGAGGACAAGGGCAAGGGGGGAGGGGCCAAGTGTTGGAACACGTGAGGGAGAGCAAAGTCAATGAGGAAAGGCACGGGAGGAGGACAATGGGGGGGAGGGCAGGGAGGGTGGCCAAGGGTGGAGTACAAGCGGGGAGGGCAAAGGTGAGGCAGGCGGGGGGGTTGGGCTGGGGTATGGGGGCGAGAGTAGGGCGGGAGGGCAGGGGGGGGGCGGGCAAGGAGGGAGGACGAGCGGAAGGTAGGCAAAGCGGGAGGGCAGGGGGTAGGACAAGGGGGGTAGCGGAGGCAAGGGGGTGAGGGCAAGGGGGGAGGGGGTTGGGAACACGGGTGGGGAAACGTAGTTTGGGAGGAAACAAGAGAGAATGGTGTAAAGAGGAGGAAGGTGTGATTTAGACTTGGGAACGAAAAGAAGAGAGCGGAGCAGTGAGAGAGAGAAAAACGAGTGGTTAAGATCAAAAGTGAGGAAAAGATGGATAGGGTGTGATTCAATGGAGAAGATGGAAAAAGTGAAAAGTTCGTTGGTATCGAAACGAAATAAGAAAGAGAGAACCGGGAAGATAAACCAAGAAAAGGATCAACGAGAAAGGAAAAATGGCGTCATGGGCGTAAGCGAATCAGGAGAAATGAAGGGTGAGACAAAAAAGGGCGGGATTTTGAGACGGAGTCAGCAAGAAAAATAGACTAAGAGAGCCATTGCAAAAGAAGACAATGAATTAAGGCAGTGTGGATTACAAGAGGTTGGACAGGAGAAGGTTGGTACTGTACAGTCGTTACATAAGCATCAGATTCAATGCGTGCGTGTTTATCATGTTTGAGGTGTATCTCCCCCAGTTTCTCCGTGTGTTTTTTTGTAATTGTTTTTCGACTAGGGATTGCAGACAATCTGGCACTCCGTAAGCCCGCAAGTCAAGAGAATACTTGGTGGTACTGGACCGCTGATAGGGCTGTGGACGGCTACAACGGCAATGGCAGAGCAGATGCTGGAGAAGATACATGCGCGAGCACATATCATGGAAGGTGGTGGAAGGTGGATTTACTTGGTATTGCAACGGTGGACAGCGTTGCACTGTATGGGAGGACAGATGTCGCCCAAGAACGGATGAATGGAGTGTCGGTGTGGATCGGTCCTAACAATGACGCGTGGAATGGAGAAGGGAACACAGAGTGCGACCCCACTAACGTGTTCGTGTTCAACCCCACAAACAATGGCTTCCCGTTCATCAAGAAGTGTTCCTCTCTGGTCGGACGTTACGTTTGGGTGTTCGTTCTCGCCTACACTGACCTCACTCTATGCGAAGTAAAGGTTTATGGAACACTTCAAGGTATGTGTTGGATTGTTTCAGACGGATGCATTGAGGTTCTCCACTTTGCGTGTTTCTTTCGTTGATGCCGGTTATGACTTAGGTAAGTGCGCCTTTTTTTCATTGACCAATGCATTGTCCATCGGCTACTTTCTAAAATGGAAAGGATTCACTTCTTGAGACCTAGTTCTTCGTGTGCGGATTTGCAGCACTTGCTCCACCGCCGCCAAGCCCGCCATCTCCACCTTCACCTCCGAGCCCACCTCCACCACCACCACGACCTCCAAGGCCACCGCCATCACCTCCACCGAGAGGTGAGAGGACCAGATGAATTCGTTTGTAGCAATGTGTTCAATCAGGTTCAGGTGCGTTGTTCCAAAAGTGGTTCTATGCATGCCGCTTTATTCGACCACCTCCTTCAGACTTCGCGCCTCGGTTGTGTCTTTTGCTTCTGCGCGTTTTGTTAACAAGTTGAAATCTAATTTTCTTTTCCCACTCCTAAAGAAATCTAAATGTTACATTCGTCGGTGGTCTACTGAAGTAATGTTTATCACTATTAAGTTTTGTTCCTGAATTCATGATCTATCAATTGAGATGATAGAGAATCGAAGACGTGGATAAAGTTGTCCGGATGGTTAAGTGCGACTATTTCTTGTCGAGCAGTGGTTTTGTATTTGGATGAGTTATTTGAAGTTTTATGCATAGGAACGTGAATAAGTTTGTTTTTTGAATGAAAAATTGCATTTTTTTTTCACAGTAAGATGACCGTATACACTTCTGCTTGTTTCTATCTAATTGTTTTCCAATTGGAGATTGCAGAGAATCTGGCTCTTCGTAAGCCCGCATCTCAGGCAAGCACCTACTATTATATGACTGCTGATCAGGCTGTGGACGGCTATAACGGAAATGGCAAAATAAGTTATGGACAAGATAAATGCGCGAGCACTACCGATGCTATTCGGAAACCAATGTGGTGGAAGGTGGATTTACTTGGTATTGCAACGGTGGACAGCGTTGCACTGTATGGGAGGACAGATTACAACCAAGACAAGTTGAATGGAGTCCAGGTGTGGATCGGTCCTAACAGTGAAGTGTGGAATGAAGAAGGGAACACAGAGTGCGACCCCACTAACGTCTTTGTGTACGGCCCCAAAAGCAATGGCTTCCCGTTCGTCAAGAAGTGTTCCTTTTTGGTCGGACGTTACGTTTGGGTGTACCTTCCAACCTTCAATTCCCTCACTCTATGCGAAGTAAAGGTTTATGGAACACTTCAAGGTATGTCTTGGATTGTTTCAGACGGATGCATTCAGGATTTCCTCGTTGTGTGTTTCTTTCGTTGATGCCGGTTATGACTTAGATAAGGGTGGCTTTTTTTCTTTGACCAATGCATTGTCGCTCGACTACTCTCTAAACCGGATAGGAACCACGTCTTGATACCTAGTTCTTCGTGTGCGGCTGTGCAGCACCACCTCCACCACCTCCAAGGCCACCATCTCCACCACCACCTCCAAGCCCACCGCCACCACCTCCATCTCCACCTCCACCTCCGAGCCCACCGCCATCACCACCACCATCTCCAAGGCCACCGCCATCACCTCCGAGCCCTCCAGAGAGTGGTGAGAGAGTAAAACCCTAAAAACCCTTAAAACCCTAAAAACCCTACAAAGGACGATATGACTCCGTTTGTAGCAATCTCGGTTGTGTCTTTTCCTATGGAGCGATTCCTTATCAAGGTGAAATTTAAATTTCTTATCAAACTCCGAAATAAATCTGGTGAGGGTACATTCGTCGGAGTTCTAGCGAAGTCATGTTCATCCTTATTAGTTTGTTCTCCAAATTTCATTCTCGGTCAATGACGATGATTGAAAATCGAAGAGGCGGATGAAGATGTTTGTTTGGTTAAGTCTGAATATTTCTTGTCGAGTAGTGGTTTTGTATTCGGATGAGTTACACTTTGTTGTTAGGAATGTCATTATCTTATTTTTGTGGATGAAAATTTGCATTCGTCAGTATGTTTCACAATATGGTGATCGCATATATACTTCTGCTTGATGGTATCTGATTGCTTTTCAACTGGAGATTGCAGGCAATCTGGCACTACTTAAGCCCGCATTTCAGGAGGACGATTATTACGATTGCTATTGCGAAGGACTGGGGTCGGGGAGCTACTTGGACGCTGATAGGGCTGTGGACGGCGACGCCAATGGCAATCTTTTTTGGGGAAAGTGTTCAAGCACAGATTATGGGCAGTGGTGGGGGGTGGATTTACTTAGTAGTGCAGTTGTGGACAATGTTGCACTGTATGGGAAAACAGGCTACGCCGAAGCGTTGAATGGAGTGCAAGTGTGGATCGGGTCTGACAATATCGCGTGGAACGGAACAGGGAACACAGAGTGCGACCCCACTAATGTTTTTGTGTACAGCTACCCCGACGGCTACCCGATCTTAAAGAGGTGTTCCTCGCTGGTTGGACGTTACGTTTGGGTGTACCTTCCACGTCCTAGACTTACTCTCTGCGAAGTAAAGGTTTTTGGAACATATTTAGGTATGTCTTGGATTAACCCAGACGGATGAATTTATGAACTCCTCGTTGCACGTTCCTATTTTTAAGCCGGTTATGACTTAGACTAAGTCATAGACATAGACCCACTTCAGTTGCAGCTTTCTTCCATGCTGAATGTGGAATCGGCCCCCTTTGATTATTTTCGCGTCTGCTCGTTGTGAAACTGATTTGAGAGAGGTTGGTCCTTTTCGAGCAACGAGTGTTGGCTGGGATTGAGAGACAGAGGGAGAGGCGGAACAAGCGGGAGAAAGAGTGAAAGATAAAGAGGAGAAGAGAGTAGAGGAAAGGATAGATTTAGAGAGGAGGGGGGAAGGGAGGGTTGGAGAGAGAGCAAGCACCTATGCATCCAAGGAGAGCGTCCAAGAGGACGATTGAAAGGAGAGCAAACTAAATACCTCGAATATAAAGGCAGAGAGGTTGATGACAGGAGAAAAGAATTTTGAGCATTTTCGCCAGCGATGGGGATGGAAATTCTCGTTTCTTTTGTCCGTCGAACACAGGATCGTACGTTTTTGGGGTTTTGCAGATTATTGCAGGTTTTACCTTGCTCAATTAAAATTCTTGTCGATCAACTACTCTCTTAGACGGATAGGAGCCACGTCTTGATACCATGTTCTTCGTGTGCGGCTGTGCAGCGCTTGGTCCACCTCCGCCAAGCCCACCGCCGCCACCTCCAAGCCCGCCCTCTCCACCTCCACCTCCGAGCCCACCTCCAAGCCCACCGCCACCACCTCCACCTCCAAGCCCACCGCCTGGAATTCTGAGAGGTGAAACGAGATGACTTCATTTGTAGCAATGTGTTCAATGAGGGTAAAGGAATACTGAGAGGTGAGAGGACGAGATGAGGTCATTTGAAGCAATGTATTCAATCGGGGTCAGATGCGTTGTTCCAAAAGGGGTTCTATGCATGCCGCGCTATACGACCTTCAAACCTTGCACCTCGGTTGTGTCTTTTTTCCTTTTGAGTGATTCCTTATCAAGTTGAAGTATAATTTTCTTATCTCCCTCCTGAAGAAATCTAAAGGTTACGTTCGTCGGTCTTCTAGCGAAATCATGTTTATCTTTATTAAGTTGTGCTCCAGATTTCATGCTCAGTCAATGACGATGATTGAGAATCGAAGAGGCGGATGAAGATGTTTGGATGGTTAAGTCTGACTATTTTTTTTCTAGGAGTGGTTGTGCAGTTGGATGAGTTACACTTCTATGTATAGGAATGTCGTTATCTTGTTTTTTGTGAATGAAAAATTGCAATTATGTTTCACCATAAGGTTACTTCATTTACATTTTGCTTCTGTTTGTTTGTATGTAATTTTTCCAACTGGTGATCGCAGACAATCTTGCTCTCTATATGCCCGCATTTCAGTCGAGCACTGCAGACTACTGGAATGCTAATAGGGCTGTGGACGGCTACAACGGCAATGGCAGATTTGGTGCTGGAGAAGATACATGCTCGAGCACTGACGTTGGGCCACCAAATTGGTGGTATTTGGACCTCCGTCATAATGCAACGGTGAACACTGTTTTGTTGTATGGGAGAACAGATCGCCGTCAAGAACGGTTGAATGGAGTGCAGGTGTGGATCGGTCCTAGCAATTACAGGTGGAATAGATCAGGGAACACAGAGTGCGACCCCACTAATGTTTTTGTGTACGGCCCCACAAGCGATGGCTTCCCCTTCGTAAAGAGTTGTTCCTACCTTGTCGGACGTTACGTTTGGGTGTACCTTCCAACCTACACTTTCCTCACTCTATGCGAAGTGAAGGTTTATGGAGCATTTCTAGGTATGTTCTGGATTGTTTCAGACGAATTCATTCAGGAACTCCTCGGTGCACGGTTTCTTGATGCCGGTTATGACTTCGATTTGTGCGATTTTGTGCTGAATCGACCATTTTTTCTGTGTGCCTGCCTGCTTTCAACGGATGTGAGGGAGCTTGTTCTTTTCAAGCAAATGCAACGTTTTTCCTCACGCGGATGTGTTGGATGCTCAAAGCGCGCGTTTCCAAAATTTCCCAAGAATTGGGACAGTTTGTGCTCGGTAGCTCGAACCTTTGGCGATGCATCAGTGTGGTTAAGCGTGGTTGCAGGTCTCATATGTTATTTTTGCAAAACTATGGCACCTTATGCGGACCCAATCTTTTTCCTGCACTGCATGTTGATTTGAGTTTTACCGTTTCTCTGTGGTGTTCAGCAAGTAGCACCCCAGCCAGTTTCTCCTACCCGACCTTTACCTTTTCAAGTGAAATACTTCGTCGATATTCAGCAAAGATCGTTCCGTGGAAATTGCAACTAACAAGAGACGATAAGAGTCTTACTGGAATTGGACTCTATCAAAGTCCAATCGAACTTCTACGAGACAATGCGACTGGGGGATGCCAAGAGGCTTCATTCAGCACGAATTTCACCTTTAAAATTTCCAGCAGCAATGCACGGACCGGCGATGGGTTCACATTTTTCCTTCTTACGTCAAATGCAGTGCTGGGTTATTTCGGTCGATCAAATGGTGGAAATCTTGGATACACGTACAACTCTACATTAAGAAATTCAGTGGGGAGTGCAGCAATTACGTTTGATACCTATCAAAACGTCGATCTTGGAGAGCCTGCCAGCCGTTTCGTGGGCGTGCGTGAAAACTTTAAGAGAACCGCCAAGCTTCAAACCACAACTCGTCTCGATAATCTTACCTCTGAGAAGTATGCTTGGATTGACTACGACGGCGCCTTGAAACTATGGAGCGTGTACCTCGGTGGCCCCTTAGGTATCAAACCCGCGAACCCGCTGCTGACGCACTCGGCGGCGCTTTGCAGCGTGTTGCGGCCAATCACGTGTGCCGCATGTGCGGGGCTGACGACTGCTTACGTCGGCTTCAGCGCCGCGACCGGGGGCGCGACAGCACAGCACGAGATATTGAGTTGGGACTTTGAGAGCACTTGGCCTAGCACAGCCTAAGGAAGGGATTGGAGGAGATCAGGCGGCCACGTGGCAGATCTTACGGCGTGAAATGGTTGTCTTGTCCTTAGGAGGTGGCCAGGTGCAGATCGAACGGCGTGAAATGGTTGTTTTTATATATAAGAGGCGGCCATGTGGAAGATCGAACGGCGTAGAATGGTTGCCTAGTGTTGTGCATGTTGGCAGCAAGTGGGAGTACTGGAGGCTGCCAATTGGTGGGTGGTTATTGGCTGCCTTCGAATGTGAGGGGCAGGCAGTCAGAGACTCTAATGGGGAGGTGGTAGAGCTAGAGGGGAATGTGAGCTTTTGAGATGCTGGAAGAGGGGGAGAGAGAGAGTTGGAGGGTGCTGTATAGGCCTGATATGATGGGTGATAGCAGGTTTTGTACTTTGTGTTGTGTGGGGGAGAAAATTTTGTAGCGAAAATTGAGCAGTAATGGTTGTGTTGTGCGGTGTGAGTGAAGGGCCTGTGCTTCGATTGAATTATCGGGTATTTAATTATTAGTTATTACATGTAGAATGTGACCTGTGAGTCTAGACCGGATGCAGTCCCCATCAGCATCCGCTTCTCCTTCTCGAGCGCTTCCCTCTCTGCTCGAAGCCGGGACCTCCTGCTTCAAGATCTCCGCCTGCAGCACTGGAGGGAGCTCAGAAGTTTAAGGTTCCAATCTTTTAGGGTATCACTTTATGCGTCTCTGACTCTCTCTCTCCCTCCTGCTTTCCCTATCCACTTCTCCCTCTCCCTCTCCCTCTCCCTCTCCCTCTCCCTCTCCTCCTCCCTCTCCCTCTCCCCTTCCCTCTCCCTCTCCCTCTCCCTCTCCCTCTCCCTCCCTCTCCCTCTCCCTCTCCCTCTCCCTCTCCCTCTCCTCTCCCTCTCCCTCCCTCTCCTCTCCCTCTCCTCTCCTCTCCCTCTCCCTCCCCTCTCCTCTCCCTCTCCCTCTCCCTCTCCCTCTCCCTCTTCCTCTTACTCTGCCTTATATCCACCACAATGTCTAATGATAACTAGAAAAAAGACTTGCTGAAAAGACCCGAGCGGGGGAGGATCCAAGCGTTGCAGGGAGATCCACCAGCCCCCCAGAACCCTTTGTTAGTTTCAGTACAGCTGCCCGCGTCAGCGTACAGCATCTACAGATAGACCAGCACTTACCTACCCATCACTGAGATCAATGATATTCGATGGAGGGATAATAGCATTGATCTCACGATGGCAAAGCCATCAATTGTACAGGGATAAAATCATGGGGAACCAATAGAATCGTTCACAAAGGACCTAAAAACAAAAAGAAAGAGCTAATAACCGGAAAGCGACTTCTAGGCCCAACAACACGGCGCTAGAACATTGTTCGGCACGTCACGCGAGGGAGGGGGTGGAAGACCGCCGGGCCGGGCTCCAACAACCGCGGCACGCCGAACTTACCGCGGCACTTACCTACCCATCACTTTGATTTTTTTTTTTTTTTTTTTCTTTGATTGCGCTTAAAAGTTGGCGTAGCCTAATTTTGAGACAATACGACCGTATGACCGTACATATACGGTCGTACGAATGTTCATTTAAAACGGTTGTAGGGTATTTTAAGGGTAGTGATATTTCCACCCCTTTTTTGGATCCAAACACCCCTTCCCGGCCGGGCAGATGTCAAAAAGGATTAAAAGCGGAAAATGGCTTTTTCACACCTTTTTGGAATCGATACCACCCTCCATCGGCAGATTTATTGCTGCGAAACAAGGAAAATGATAACCCATCACCCCATTTGAATATCCCGCTTACCTGATTTTTTTTTCACGCGTGCGGTCAATCGCAGCCGTCGATTCCCTCGCAGATCGCAACACGGCAGATTACTATTTGATCGGCAGCCGGGCTCGGTCACAGCGCGGGGCACCTGCCCACGTATCCCGCCAAAGTCGTCTCAAAAGTTTGTCCGTACAAATGGCGTACGATCGCAATGTGAGGAACCCAAAATTTTGTACATTGAGATCTTGAACCAATCATAATTTTCCACGTCAAAAATGAAACACGTGGCAGATGTTGATTGGCTGCGAGCTAAAATTGACGAGATCTCGGGCCGAGGGACGCGCGCACTCGCACTTGCGATTTGGCTTTGACGGGACTCGTGGGCGCTTTCCATTCGCTAAGATCGAGCCCGGCTGCAGATCGAACGGTGATTTGCAGTGGTGCGATCTGCGAGGGAATCGACAGCTGCGATTGACACACACGTGTGAAGGACGGACACCCGCGAACGATCTTGTGGCGGACGGATCTTCCGCTCCGAGCGGATTCGGGCAGGCAGATAATTCTTTCCCTCAAAAAAAAAATTCAGGGAGGCGGGATACAGTATTCAAAATGCGGTGACGTGGTATCATTTTCCTTGGTTAGCAAAAATAAAATCAGCCGACGGAAGAAGGTAGGTATCGATTCCAAAAAGGTGTGAAAAAGCATTTTCTGTTTTTAATCCCTTCTGAAATCTGCCCGGCCGGGAAGGGGTGTTTGGATCCAAAAAAGGGGTGGAAATATCACTACCCTATTTTAAAAGAGTTTTAAAACTCTGAGAGGGTGGGGTTCCATCAGGGTGTTTTTGGGTCGTTTTGGGCGTTTTGCGGGTTACTGTACTACGGTAGTGCGTGAAGGGCTCGTTCGGTACGCCGGTACATGGAGAATCTCCAATGGCGAGTACACGTGGCGCGTCGCCATTGGAAGTTTATTAACGACGTTTAAGAATTTCTGTTCACATGGTAACCAATAGAATATGAGAGAGATCAATGCGATCCTTCCTTTAATAGATATATGTGAACGGCTCGAAGGGGGATTGATGTGGTATTGATCTCACGATGGCGAGGCCATCAAATGTACAGGGGGAAAATAATAAGTAATCGATTCACTATATGTACACGTGGTGGCTCGAAGATTTTCCACGTGTCGCCATTTGCTTGGTCCACGTCACTTCCTTCATTGAACGTGGAGCCTTCTCTGGCTGCCATGTGTCCTATCCCATCAGACTGCAGGACCTCCCTTCCCTCGCCCACACCAGCTCCAACGTCCAAACTTTGAAGACTCACCCCTCCCTCTCTCTCTCTCTCTCGCTCTCTCTCGCGTCTCCCGCCATGGCGCCACGCCTTCTCTCACTCCGGAGAATCTTCCCGCAGCCAGCCATGGCTGCCACGTGGCAGCGCCTCTTTCCAGAGGAAGCGGTAGCAGCACAGCGGAGCCTCCACAGCGCTGCCAGCCTCGGAAGCGGCAGCTTCCGGGAATCTTCTAGGAGGCCAGCCCCAGATTTTTATTACAGAGAGTAAGCTTAAAACCCGTTCGCCCTTTCCTTTTCTCTTGTTTTCATATGCATGTGATTTTGCTTGATCAATAATACAAAATTTTGTTTCTTTTAAGAATAAAATTCCGTAGTTTTTTTTTTCAGATTGCAAAATTTTTCTGCTTATTGAGGATTTGCGTTATATTGCATTGCATGGGATGGGCGCTCCAGAGTAGGAACATTCAGTACCAATATTTGTTCAAATGAGACGGCTTCTGGAGCTACAAGCACTTCAAATTTTGAAGCGGAAAATCGACGGAAGACGCTGAACAGGTGTGATCATAGAACCTGTTACGCCCTGAACCCTGAACTCGGATCAGAGGCAGAGGCTTTGGACTTTGAAACTCTCAATCTTAACACCCCTCAATCTTCTGAAGCTTGTCAACTGCAGATTTGACTTCCTCAACCTGAGAACACCCTATCATTGCAAACCCTAATCGAGTATACATTTTAACTTTTGTGCAGTGGTTAACCATGGTTAACCAACATTTGACTGCCCTCAGGAATGAGTTTTCAAGGCTTTCCAAACCCTATCCCTATTTTTTTCCGTTCCAAGCACACATTCAGCCCTAACGAAAGGCTGTTGAGATAAGCAAAGGGCTTGGAGAAGTCAGCATTAAATATTTGTTTTCCCCTTCGTTTTTCTTCTGTTGCCCTTTCGCAAAACAGAATTTTGTATCGAAGCCGTCAACGTGGGTACTTGGAGTTGGACCTTCTCCTTGGAAAGTGGGCAGATGAAAATATTACAAAACTGGACCCTCACATGATGAATGCGCTTGTGGTACTTTTGGAAGAGGTAAGTTAAACTGTAATTTCGGTTCACCTTTTTGCTGTCCTTATTTGAATGAAGTATCAAAAAAATTTCCCTCTTCTCTCTCTCTCTCCCCCCCTCTCCCCCTCACCCCCCTCTCTCTCTCTCTCGTTGCAGTGGGTGCGTTCTTTCTTAACTGAACTAATGCCTTTGTACAGAGAAAGGCTGAGTGTGCTTGTGCTCCACGTCATATATCGACTGAATTTGAACTGAACGGAACGGAGGTTCTATGTGGATGCAGGAAAATCCGGATCTTTGGAAATGGCTGACAGGCCAAGGGGAGGCTCCTCCAGAGACGGCGTCCAATCCGGTGCTGCCACCTGACCTCCGTGCTGCCTCCATGTTCCATGTTTCTCCAGTTTCCATCTCCTTCTCGAATTTTTCCTTTACATTTCCAATTTTTGCGATGGAAATTAGTAACCCACACTCCCATTTTTCTCTTTTTTTTTTTGCTATTTTATCATTCGTATTATTTTTACTTTTCAGGTGTTTGTGGCGCTGCATAAACAGATTATGAACAGTCTGGCAATGCATTCGGACCCCCAAACGAGGGCGAGTCCGGGGTCTGCGTGGGTGAGGGGATGGGAGGACCGTGACAGGAGGATGCCAGGTGTCACGCCCACAGGAAACCAATGAGAGGAGAGGGGATGGAGGCTGATCAGTGGTGGCGACAACATGCACGGAAAATGTGAAAATGTGAGGGAAGAAGGAAGATGGGGTGGTGTTGGGAAAGATGTGGAGGAAGGAAAGCATGGGGAAGAGTGTTTTTCAGGCTCCCCTTATATGTGAACTCTAATATTGTTGTTCATGTTGTTCACGCTCATGTTCATGCTGTTGTTGTACAACCTTTGTGCATGTGCATGTACTAATGATTGACCACCACGTGTGATGAGAACACGGGCGTTTAAACTGAACGGCGCTCCATGTGCTCACATCGGATACGGTACAGTTGCAACAGAGTGCATGGCCGTCCTTCGCTTGTGTCCCTCCGTGGCGAGGGGTTCGCATGTTTCGCATTGTTCTCTTCTCCATGTTGTTGTGGAACATGTTGTTGTACCTTTCATAAAATGGTCATCATGAGATCATTGTAAATTGATCCCCTCATTCTTTATATCCAAACAGATTCGCTTTCCATGTAAAACCTTCACAGATCGGACAATTAGACAAACCAGTCGACTGGTTGGCAACCAGTGGTTGCGGACCGAAACAACCATTCGACTGGTTGCCAACCAGTGCCGCCGGATCGAAACAACCATTCGACTGGTTGCCAACCAGTGGTTGCGGACCGAAACAACCAGTCGACTGGTTGCCAACCAGTAGACGTCCAACCATTGCTATCCAATGGTTGTCCAATGGTTGCCGATCTACTGGTCCGAACTGTGAAAACCTTGAAAACAGTTCAACTGTGGGTCTAACTGTAGTACAGAGATACTAAACTCTTAACCATGTGCGTGGCATACCGTATACGGTAACTGGTTTCGTACAGTTCTTGAACGGGAAATCTGTTGGAGTCCACAGTGGACCTGACGAGATCATTTCCTAGTCGCTCCTCTAATGGCGGCCCTTGACCAATACTTTATTTTATTTGAAAATTGAACCTTAAACCCCTGAAGTCCACTCCGTGGGATCAACAATTCGCCGGAAATTCCGGAGGCCGCCGCCCCTATAGTCAGCGAAAACGACTACTGGAAGGTCAACCAATCGAAATTCGCCACGTCGAAAGTTTGGACACGTGGCTAGTTACTATTGGATGTTGCTGAGTAGTGTGCAGTACGGTGCGAAACCCTAATTTTGGTTAAGGGCCGAACTGGGAGGTGCTCTGCCGCCGCCTCTGCGCTGCGTGGAAGGGGGAGTGGGAGAGAGTGCGAGAGTGGGAGAGGGATTGGGAGAGAGAGGGGGGGAGTGGGAGAGAGAGGCGAAGGGAGAGAAGAGAGGAGAGGAGAAGAGCAGGAGTGAGGGAGGGACTACGTGAAATTGTGGGAGAGATTAGGTGTGGAGTGGCCTGAGTGATCCCTCTCTTTGGAGGGAGAGGGAGAGGGAGAGGAAGGAAGGATTTTAAGGAGGAGTTGGCGACGGAGGAAGGAAGATTGAAGGGGGAGAAAGAGGAGAGGGGGCGAGAGAGGGAAGTGTGAGTGAGGGGGCAGAGGTAGTAGGAGGAAGAGCTCGAAAAGGAGCTGAAGATGTTGCTCCTTTTCGAAACTCCTGCAGGCTACGCTCTCTTTAAAGTCCTCAACGACAAGAAATTAGACCAAGTTGAGGTGAGATTCAGCAACCCTTTCCAGGAAAATGTAGCACAAAAAAATTAAAGATGTGGTTGCTTGAAATGTAGCTGAAACACTCTTTAAATTCAGTTATCGAAAATTGGGTTTTGTTGGGTTTGTGGAAGGACTTCCAATTGCCGCTGATCATTTGATAAAGTCATGACTTTTGTCTGTATCTTGACTTTATCGGACGTAAAAAATGCAGTTTCTTGAAGAAGGCGACCTCTTTGTAACTTGCTAAAACTAACTTTAAATTAACCAGAAGTTCTTCGTTCTGCATCAAATTGATGGTACACTTCTCAATTGAGATTGTTTCTCATTGCCAGCTGGCATCTGGACGCTAGAAACCCTGAAATTTAGGCGGGGAGCTGAGATCTAAGGCTTATAAAGCTCTGGCTTTTGGGTCTTGAGGGCTTGGTTGGGATGATTGTTTCATTCAGATAGTCTTCAAGTGTTGCAAAGGTCAGAATTGCGACTGAAAGTGTTTGGAAGCACAATAGGAATGACACACTTTCGGAATTCGAAGTCAGTACTCTCTGTCTCGCGAACTAGGTAGTTACAGCGAGATGTGAAGTACTTCCTTCGAAATACATTCCATATCGAAAGTGTTCAAGTCTGAAACCTTTGATTGTCCGAAGTTTGAGTTTGGGTTCTCAATGTTGAGAGTGGTTAGGGTTAGGTCGAACACTCAGAACTGGTCAACTGCAAACCCTGCTTGTCAGTGCTCCAGCTCAGTTCAGCTCAGTTCAGCTCAGTTCAGTTCAGTTCAGTCCTGCTCATTTTGTTCAGTTCAGTTCTGTTTTATTCACGTCAGTTCCGTTCTGTTTAGAAATATTCAGTTCAGTTCTGTTCAGTTCGGTTCTGTTCAGTTCAGTTTCAGCTCAGCTCAGTTCAGTTCATCTCAGGTTTAGTCCAATACTGGGTCACAATTCCACCCTCAAACAGTCCCATTACTTTAATTCTCATATGTCCTCTCTCGAATGCTCTTGTTTTTTTCTGAAAGTGAAAACACGGAGCTTTATGTCGTTTGAGTGCTTCTGCAAGGAAGGGCAGCATCCGCATTGACTAGTCGTGTTGCACCTATTCTTAGTGTTCTATCCTATGTCTGCTTTACAACGGCAGAATGTTACAATCTACTGAAGGTCCTTAACGATGTTTGAAGTCT
Organism: Zygnema circumcarinatum; assembly: GCA_037447605.1. NCBI lineage: Eukaryota > Viridiplantae > Streptophyta > Zygnematophyceae > Zygnematales > Zygnemataceae > Zygnema > Zygnema circumcarinatum. The sequence continues at coordinate 1,311,321 of CM074822.1, forward strand.
TTAAGCCAAGTCGCAATCATAGTATGGCATTATTCTGCTGACCTTTGTGAAGACTGCGCTTGAAGCGTTTGCAAAACTGCGTCCATGGAACCGTTCCGAGTTGAATGTCCTTCCCTTTCGTCACTCAGGATTGCCTCCTTGTTTCCAAAAACACGTCTCACGTTTCTGAGGGGTCGGAATGGACAGGATGTGTCGAAGCTGTTCGAAACTATGGAAAGCGCCACCAAGGTATGTGACATTGTTGAGATGGGGAGAGAGTCAGAGAGAGAGAGAGAGAGAGAGAGAGAGAGAGAGAGAGAGGGAGAGAGAGAGGGAGCGAGTTATGTTCTTAAAACCGATATTGTAAGGATGGGTATGCTAATAAGGAGAATTAAACTCTGGATTTTAGGAAGGCCTCCTTTAAAGTTTCTGTCGCAGTTTTTTACTCTTTTGACAGCCGCTTCCTAATACTCATCATCCCCCCCCCCTCCGTCCCCTCCCTTTTTCCTTTCTTTTTTGACTGGCAGTTGGTCAAGCTGAAAGCTTTTGAAAAATTTGAGAATACGACCGACGCATTGGCTGCAGCCACGGCCCTTGTGGACAGTAAATTGAGCAAAGGGCTGCGGAAATTCATTAAAGCTCAATGTCAGGGGGAGACTTTAGCGATTGCCGATTCGAAGCTCGGAAGCATAATCAAGGAAAAGCTGGTGAGTTTTCAGTTACAGTTTCAGTTGCAGTTGCAGTTTGGGATACCCATGTGAATCTGGCTGTTGTATATGTATTTGATGATGTGAGCTGTTTGTTGAAACTTGGTCCAGTTATATTTACCTTTCTTCGTCCAGTTCCTATGATTGATTCTCGTCCTTTGTTTCTCTCTTTCCATCCGTATCTCTACTCCCTCTCCTCCTTCCCACCCCGGTCTCTCCTTCTCTCCCCCCACACTTCTCCCCCTTCCCCGTCCATTTCCCCCCTTTGCCTCTCCTCTCCTCCTCTCCTCCTCTCCTCTCCCCTCTCGTCCTTCCGCTCTCTCCCTTCATTTTCCATTGCGTCACTCGTGTTTTTCCTTCATCCCCTCTCCACTCCCTCCCTCTCCCTCCCTCTCCCTCCCCCTCCCTCCCTCTCTCTCCCTCACTCTCCCTCTCTCTCTCTCCCCCCCCCCAAGCTCTCACACTGACTTGCTGCTGAAGCATGCAGGGTATCAGTTGCATACATGGAGCCGCCGTTATGGAGTTAATGAGAGGAGTTCGCAGCCATTTGGGCGAACTTATCGCAGGACTTGCAGGAAATGACATGGCCCCTATGAGCCTAGGGCTCAGTCATAGCCTCTCCCGCTACAAGCTGAAGTTCAGCCCCGATAAGGTGGGCTACAACTTGCCATACTTTTGTCAATAGATCCATCTTGCAAGGAAAGAGAGGGAGGGGGAGAGAGAGAGAGAGAGAGAGAGAGAGAGAGAGAGAGAGAGAGAGAGAGAATGGGGGAGAGAGAGAGAGAGAGAGAGAGAGAGAGAGAGAGAGAGAGAGAGAGAGAGGGAGAGAGGGAGGGAGAGGGAGGGAGGGAGAGGGAGAGAGGGAGGGAGAGGGAGAGGGAGAGGGAGGGAGAGGGACAGGGAGGGAGAGGGAGAGGGAGAGGGAGAGGGAGGGAGAGGGAGAGGGAGAGGGAGAGAGGGAGGGAGAGGGAGAGGGAGAGAGGGAGGGAAGGAGAGAGAGAGGGAGAGAGAGATGTGCTGACGTGGCACCATGTACTGACGTGGCATCATGTGCTGACGTGGCACATTGCAGGTTGATACTATGATAGTGCAAGCCATAGGGCTCCTTGATGACTTGGACAAAGAGTTGAACACATATGCAATGCGTGTGCGAGAATGGTACGGATGGCATTATCCGGAGCTGGCGAAAATCGTACAAGATAACATCCAATATGCGAAAAGTGTGAAGCTGATGGGCCCGCGGGAGAATGCGGCAACTCTCGACTTTTCAGAAGTACGGACTTGCATGACTGTATGGATGGTTTTCTGCACAAGTCTTTAGATTTCAAAATGGAAATTTAGGTGGTTTAGGGGTTTAAGGAGTTACATGCTTTTGGGGTTGTTTTTGGGATATTTTAAAGCTTTTTCAAGAGCACAGTTGATGATTTTAAAATGAGCAGATTGGACAGAAATTTTTGGGGATGTGATGGAGACATTGGTGAAGAAAATCGAAGCATTTTTACAGGCCAAACTGCTCTGCATTGTTCGAGTTTATCTGAAAAATAAAAAAGTTGCTTTTAACCCTAAAGAGCATCGTTCCCTTTTGTGCAGATCTTAGCGGAAGAAGTTGAATCGGAGATGAAGGAAGCTGCTGTCATTTCTATGGGAACTGAAGTCAGTGAACAAGATATGACCAACATCAAGGCTCTATGTGACCAAGTCATTGGTCTTTCGGAATATCGTGCGAAACTTTTTGACTACCTCCGAAGTCGAATGAATGCAATTGCCCCAAACTTGACAGTGTTGGTGGGAGAGTTGGTGGGGGCTCGGCTTATAGCACACGCAGGAAGTTTGATGAATCTCGCAAAGCAGCCGGCAAGTACAGTGCAGATTCTGGGAGCAGAAAAGGTGAAATACTTGCATTTCTATCCTTCTTGAACTTTGTTAATGTTGTTTCTAAGTGTTTGGAAGCTTGAAGTTATGTATGGGAGGCGAGGTTTGTAGAAAGTATGTTAGTGTGCGTATTATAAGAAGAATAACCCGAGAGCGAGAGAGAGAGAGAGAGAGAGAGAGAGAGAGAGAAGAGAGAGAGAAGAGAGATAGAGAGAGTAGAGAGAGCGAGAGGGAGAGAGAGAGAGAGAGAGAGCGAGAGCGAGAGGGAGAGCGAGAGAGAGGAGGAGAGAAGGGGGAGAGAGAGGAGTGGCCGTCTAGGGTAGTTTCATCCGACATGTTACCATTTTTTATTCCTCTTTGCTTTGTTACACATCAGGTCAAACTTCGTTTCGTCGTTGTGCCGAAAACCAAAAGAAACATATGAACAGAAACTGAACGGAAAACTGTTTTGTCCGTTCTATGAATGCAGGCCCTATTTCGAGCCCTAAAGACAAAGCATGAGACCCCAAAGTATGGCCTCATATATCACGCCTCTCTAATAGGACAGGCTGCTCCCAAGTTCAAGGGAAAAATCGCTCGAGTTCTTGCAGCAAAGTGCGCACTCTCAATACGAATTGATGCACTCGGAGAGGATGTGGAAGCAACAATAGGGCTTGAGAACAGAGCAAAGGTAACCAATATATAGGTCTTTTATATATTAAGGGTGAATGAGTGTAAACTCCTTGGGGGGGGGAGAGAGTGGGGCGGAGGGGGAGAGAAGGGGGAGAAGGGGAGAGTAGGGGGTAGGAGAGAATAGTGCTAATGGGGGAGAGAGTGGGGGGGGGAGGGGGAGAGAGGGTGGAGAATAGGAGAGTAGGGGGATAGGAGAGAATAGTGCTAATGGCGGAGAGAGTTGAGGGGAGGGGGAGAGAGGGGGGAGAAAAGGTGAGTAGGAGAGTAGGGTGTAGGAGAAAATAGTGCTAATAGGAGAGAGTGGGGGGGAGGGAAAGAGAGGGGGGAGGGGAAGAGAGGGGGGAGAAGAGGTGAGTTGGAGAGTAGGGGGTAAGAGAGAATAGTGCTAAAAACTTGGGGTTTCCAGGGGGGTTCCGGTCTTGGGGGTTGTTAGAGAAGTGTTTAGTGTTTTGTAGCTTATTGGGTTTGTTGGGTTGTTTTAGTCTTGGGAGGTGGAAGGGGGTGAAGGTTTGTGAATCAATTAGAAAAAAATGGTGGAGAATTGGGCGAATTAATGAATGCCTTAGAATTATGAATCTGACAACCTTATAACTTAATCTTTTTTGGACCTTGGGGGGTCTGCAGATAGAGGCACGTCTGCGGCAGCTGGAAGGAAAGGTTTTAGTGAAGCTGAGCAGTGCAGGCAAGGGGAAGAAAATTGAAGCATATGACAAGGAGAGAGTGGGAGGTACACCTCTCCTGCTTCAGGATGTGAAGGTGGGTCTCCAACTTTCCTTTTATTTTGGGTTATTTCCTGTAAACAAACATGAGAATGAACATCAGGGGTCTGGTATGTCTAAAGGATTCAAAGAGAGTGAGCGACATAGAGACAGAGCGAGAGAGAGAGAGAGAGAGCGACAGGGAGGGAGAGGGAGGGGTTGTAGGTGACTGACTGTGGGAGGGTGGGATGGAATGTATGGAAGCAGACTTATAACACGGCAGCAGATACGACCATTGATGGAAGCGCAGGAAAGAAGAAGAGGAAAGGAGAGGTGAAGGAAGAAAACGGAGTAGGGAAGAGTGCAGAGGAAGGGAAGAAGAAGAAGAAGAATAAGGAGACGGAGGTGAAGGTGGAGGTGGTAGAGGAGTTGGCTGAGCCGGTGAGCGAGGTGAGTGGAGTGTCTCTCGTGTCCTCTGCCTCCCTCACCCTTTTACCACTCTCACTCTCTTTCTTCCCAATATTCCCTCCCTGTCCGTATTTCCCTCCCTTCCTCTCTCCTCCCTCTCCCGCTTCCTCTCCCTCTACCTCTCCATCTCCCTCTCGCCTCCCTCCTTCCTGTTGTGTAGAGGACTTTATCCGACCTTGTAACTTGCTGCTTCTTTCACGTCCGTTTGAATGTCTGCCTGAAGGAGTGCCTTTTTTGTGAGTGCAGAAGAAGAAGAAAAAGAAGGAGAAGGAGGCAGAGAACGGAGCAGTAGAGGAGGTTCCCAAGAAGAAGAGGAAGGCAGAGGATCAGGCAGCAGCCCCGCCGTCTGTGGAAAAGAAGAAGAAGAAAGTGAAGGCAGAAACATAATGTAGGGTATCAGAGAGGATTTTTTTCTTTGTTCTCCCCTTTTTTTTTTTTTTGTAGTTAGGTTCCCCCTTCCCTTCCCCTAACTCTTCCCCCTTTTCCCTTCCGGGTTTTCGTGTTTTTTTTGAGGCTCCAAAAAGCGGTTATTGGGTCTTGGTATCTTGAAGGGTTTGGACCTACCCGAAGGGGTTCAGTAGGAGGATGTGGCTGAAAGAAGAGAGAAGAGAGAGAGAGAGAGAGGGGGGGGGGGGTGGAAGTTGAGAGAAGTGAGTAGAGCAGAAAGAGGAGAGAGAGGGAGAGAGAAAGAGAGAGAAAGAGAGAGAGAAAGAGAGAGAGAGAAAGAGAGAGAGAGAGAGAAAGAGAAAGAGAGAGTGAGCGAAGACTGTAATTGGGTTGAAGGAGAGATTTCCAATGTGCAAGCCTTGGGAGATATGCTCCTTGTTGATAAGATTGAACTGTTGAGGCATTGAAATTTCAATAAAGTGATTCAACAATGTCCTGTGTGGAGATACTCTCTCTTTGTTCCATGTGTTGCTAAAAAACAATGAGAGCGGCAAATGGAATTTCGGGGCATGGCATTGTCACGTCACGAGGCATGTAGTTGACCTCGTTCAGGCTTTGAGTGTCAACCCTAAAACCCTAAAATCCTACAACCCCTAAAAACCCTAAAATCTCCAAAACTTTAAAACCCAAAAACCCTCAACCCTAAATTCCTAAAAAGCCACCCGACTGGAGGGCAGAACTTACCTCCTCTCCTTGCACCAATTGACTACTTCAGTTAGTCAGCTTAGCCGGATTCTCAGCAAATTCAGCGCGACCCCGATGGACCAATGTGCAGGGTTTGGCCAATCCAACAATCCATCAATTACTTACGAGAAAAAGACGAGGGAGTAAAAGGGAGACCGGGAGAAAGTGTGAGAGAGGGAGAGGGAGAGGGAGAGAGCCTGATCCGAGGCAAAAAGAGAGGCTAAGAGACAGAGAGGGGCAGAGAGAGCGGGAGAGAGGGCGAGAAGGGGAGAGGGAGAGAGAGAGGGTGAGAGAGACAGAGAGAGCGGGGCAGAGAGTGGGGGAGAGAGCGAGAGGGAGAGAGAGGGAGAGAGAGGGCGAGAGTGAGACAGGGCAAATAGAGGGAGAGAGAGTGAGAGAAGGGGGAGATAAAGGTTTCAACAATCCTAAGGTTTTCGACCCCCCTTTACCCACAATTGACTGTCTTGAAGCCCAAGCGATGCCTCTTTCTATCGAAAACAATCACTTTGTTTCGCATCAAAAGTGCTCCAAAAATGTTTTGCGGTTTATCGTGCCTTTGGACCGCGAGGCACATCTTTCCGCCCGCGAGCACAAGGTACTGGAAGGAAAGAAAGAAAAAAAGGAAGGAAACAAAGGAAAAATTGAAAAAGGGGAAGAAATTAGAGAGAAAGAAGGGGGGGGGGTAGCATCACATAGTTCGAGCATGAAAGCAATGTGCAAGCATGTTGTTAAGCAAATCTCGTTACAATGTGCCCATGCATGCATGCATGTAACAATCTCGATTGCCAACTTTCGGTGTCCATGCCATAGGTTACACCTCTCTCTCTCCCCCTCTCCCCCTCTCTCTCCCTCTTCCCCTCTCTCTCCATCTCGCTCTCTCCCTCCCTCTCCCTCTGTCCCCCTCTCTCCCTCTCTCTCTTTCTCCCTCTCTCTCCCTCTCTCTCCCCCCCTCTCCACTCTCTCCCTCCGTCTCCCCCTCTCTTTCCCCTCTCTTCCCTCTCTCCCTCCCTCTCCCTCTCTCCCCCTCTCTCCCTCTCTCCATCCTTCTCCCTCTCTCTCCCTCTCTCTCCCCCCCCCTCTCCTCTCTCTCTCTCTCTACTCACATTCTCCGATGGAATACTGAACACCGCTCCCGATGAAAATGTGAACTCGATTGTGGGCCATGTCGTGGAATCGCTAAAGAGCCAACAAATTTCATACAAAGGATCGGAAGTTGGTTTTCCGTCTTTTGTGCTTTCAGTCACCGCTTGAAAAAGTGGGTAAAAAACGGAAGTACTGAAAACTCCAGCGAAAATTCTGGAATCGAAGAAAGTTCCGGAACCCGAAATTTCTTTTTGGAAGTCCCATGAAGAGATCGGAATGTTCACTGCTTTGCCCCCAACGGAAACGGAGGCCACGCCTACGCTGGAGGAGCATGGAAATGGGGGAGGAGAGAGAGAGAGAGGGAGGAGAGAGAGAGAGAGAGAGAAAGGAGGAGAGAAGGGAAAGGAGGGCAGAGGGAGAGAGAGAGAGGGAGAGGACAAGAAAGAGAGGGAGAGGGAGAGAGAGAGAAAGAGAGGAGAAAAGGGAAAGAAGGGCAGATGTAGAGAGAGAGAGAGAGGGAGAGGGCGAGAAAGAGAGGATAGAGAGAGAAAGGAGGAGAGTAGGGAAGGGAGGGCAGAGGTAGAGAGAGAGAGAGGGAGAGGGCGAGAAAGAGAGGGAGAGGGCGAGAAAGAGAGGGAGAGGGAGAGAGAGAGAAAGAGAAAGAAGAGAAGCGAAAGAAGGGGACAGGGGGAGAGAGAGAGGGAGAGGGCGAGAAAGGGAGGGAAAGGGAGAGAGAGAGAGAAAGAGAAAGGAGAGAAGGGAAAGAAAGGGAGAGGGACAGAGACAGAGAGGGCGAGAGCGAGAGAGAGAAAGAGAATGAAAGGAGAGAAGGGAAAGAAAGAGGTGATAAAAGAGGAAAGTGAGTAGAAGATTTATAATTTCATGAATAAGCTTTCACGTCGCCTTTAGGTCATTTTCCTCTCCTCACCGCAAAACCTTAAACCAAAATCACCTTCAAGTCCAAAATGAGATGAAATGAGTTCGTTAGAGGCAGAGAACATTACTAATAGAAGTTGGGGAAGAGGTCTGCAGGGTTGCTCAATATCGGGGTATATCGAACCCCCTTCTTTGGAACTGCTGCTTTTCCGT
>CM074822.1:1325658-1341396 GCA_037447605.1 Zygnema circumcarinatum
TTTTTTTTTTTTTTTTTACTTTGATTTTGACCTTAGAACGCGCACTGCTACAAGGGCGACCACTCCCACAGCGGCTGTAGCCAGTAGCAGCGTTCGGGAGGCCCTCCATGACATGATGACAGGAGGGGCCTCCTGGGGAACTTCAAGCAGACTGTCAATCTGCATCCAAAACCAGCTCAACAATGAGAGCAGGAACCCTAACCACCCTACCCAAAAGATACACCAAAAAGTTGTTTGACCAACTGACCAACCGACCAACCGACCAACGAACCAACCAGCCAACCAACCGACCAACCAACCAACCAACTGACCAACCAAGCAATTAACCAACCAAGCAATTAACCAACCAACCAGCCAACCAACCAACCAACCAACCAACCGACCAACCAACCAATCCACCGACCAATGAACAATGATGGACCCACATAGTAGCCATTGAATGGCGAATTTCTGATTCTGAAAAACTCCCATGGTGTAGGTTGATGGGGGTTGAAGGGACTAAGGAAGGAGGGCCTCACATCAATGTCCTCTCGTCCCCAATTCGCTCTCATGCCTTCCATGTGCCCCTTCCCCACTACCGCCACCACCCTCGTTCTATTCGCTGCTGCTTGGCGTAACGTAGCCGCCATGTACCTGCAAAAAGTTTCAACCAAATCTCAATCATTCCTATAGACAAAAGGAAGCACCCACCAAAAATATCTACGCCCAAGAGCATGATTAAGGTTGAGAGGGCCCACAAAAGCCAATATAAAAAAGTATGTGAGAGCGAGAGAGCGAGAGCGAGAGAGAGAGAGAGAGAGAGAGAGAGAGAGGAAGAGAGAGAGAGAGAGGGCTGAGGGACGGGCGCACAGGTCACGCTCTTTCACGAGCGTCTCCACAATGGAGGGAAACGACTTCCCGAGTTCGCCCATCGCCAGGGAGAGCACGTCTCCATTCTTCAACTCCTCCAACTGCAAGTGTGAACGGAGAGGGAGAAGGAGAGGGAGAGAAAGGGGGAGCGAGAGGGAGAGTGAGAGGGAGGGAGACGAGAACGTAGGGGGAGGAGGACAAACCTTAAGTTGAAGAAAGACAATAAAAAAAGCACAAGACTACTGAAGCTTGGCGCGCATTTTGAGACTGAAAAATAAAAAAAAAGGGAGAGGAAGCCAGTATCGAGCAAAAGAGTCACCCTTCTTTCCCTCCCACCCTTTATTCCCTCGTCCTCCCAATGTCCCTCCCTCTTCCCTACCTTGACTCCACCTTCGGTTTTCCCTATTTCCTCCTCCTATTCTGGCTTCACTCTCCCCGAATCTCATCCACTCTCTCCCCCCTCTCCCTCCCTCCCTCTCTCAAAAAACCCTTCTGTAATCATCTCACCACCCCTCTCTCACCTCCTCGTCCCTCCCTACCTCAGATACGAGCTTCTCCCCTGAAGGAAGCCATATTGCAGAAACCAAAAGAGAAAAGAGAAGCTTCATCCTCTCGAATGAGCTCAACCGAGCCCACGTGCGACGAAGTGTCACCTACCTCCCCTCCTCTTTAAAAATAAGAAAATTATTCGGACTTCAGTAATGAAAGGCTAAACAGAATCATAAAAAATATTGAATATAAACCTAGCCTTGATTGTATTCTATAAATGTTGGTGAAAGAGAGAGAGAGAGAGAGAGAGAGAGAGAGAGAGAGAGAGAGAGAGAGAGAGAGAGAGAGAGAGAGAGAGAGAGAGAGAGAGAGAGAGAGAGAGAGAGAAAAAGAAGGGAAAGAGAGAGAGGGAAGTAAGAAGAGGAAGCGAGTGAGAGGAGTGGCGAGACAGAGAAAGGGCGAGGGAAGAGCGAGGGAAGCGAGAGAGAGGAGCGGTGAGAGTGAACGAGAGAGAGGGAGAGAGACAGCGACAGGAGAGGAAAAGGAAGAGTGAAGGAAGAGAGTGGAGGGAGAACGAAGCCAAGGGGAATTCAACTTTAGGGTTTACCGAGCTCCAGCTTTCTGCAAAATCTTATCCTTCGAGAGCTTGTCAGAACCCTAAAACCAGAATCAAAATACAAAAGAATGTTGCCATTCTTAAACCGTTAGACACGTAGTTTACTGAACATTTAGAAGTTTATTAACTAGGTTTTAGGGTGCAAACCTGGACCGGGCGGTCCCCCAATGTGACTTGAGCTCCGCATGCCATCGCTTCATTATAAGCGATTCGGAACTCCTCTCCAGGTCGGACATCTACAGAAGCCCCCATCTGAGAAAACCCTCTCCCTTCCTTTCTCAAGGAGAGTCCGGCAATCGAGAAATGAAGATGATGTTTGATGGCTATCATCTAATAGAATAAGGACGTGAATGAAGTTAAGGTGAGAGGCGATGAAGCCATCCATGCGTGTAGAGAGAGAGAGAGAGAGAGAGAGAGAGAGAGAGAGAGAGAGAGGAGAGAGAAGGGGGAAGTGAGAGAGGAGCTTCTCCTACCCCACTATCTTTCTCTCTCTCTCTCTCTCTGCTCATACCTTGGAAAGAAGCCAGCTATAGAGGGCAGTGAAAACGTCCCCAGGCTCCCTCAACATCTTACGCACATCGTTCCATCCGGATAGCTGCAAAGCATAGACAGAAACAATAATAATCTGAATAGCTAACTGACTAACGATCTCTGCAAATATGACTATATTGTAAGGTGCTAAAAAGAAATCAATAGCATGAACACTCTCTACCGCTCCTCTCACTCTAACCGTCTCTCACTCTCTGTCTCCCTCTCTTTCCCTCTCTCTCTCTTCCTCTCTCTCTCTTCCCTCTCTCTCTCTCTCTCTCTCGCTCTCCCTCTCTTTCTCTCTCTTTCTCTCTCTCTCGTTTGGAACATCCACTTCATCACTTTCTACAAATTCGGCCCTTTCTGGTTATTATTTCGAACTGACCGGCATGTCTGTCGGAGGTGAGAGAATCGAAATTCTGTCCAGACAAAGCTCCAGAAAGACCACCTGCATCTTTCCACCAGACAAAATGAGAAATGAGCTCCAGTTTCACTTTTCTTTTGAGGTTATTATGAAATAGTTCAGTCGGTTTTCTGAGCACAGACTATTCATGAAAAATAAATTAAAATTCAATACTGGCATAAAAATGGCAAAAGAGGATGCTTACCTGCGGCTTAACGCTCCGAATAAGTTCGCGGACCTCGTCACATGATTCCTACAAGAGCAAAAACGGTTGCAAACATTTCGTTTCAATCAAAAACACCAAATCCGAAAACTCAAAACTCAAAAAAATTGAGAATCAAAACCAAAAACTTTTAAATAGTTCAAGAAAAGTCGAAGATCTTCAAAGACATACGGAAAAAACACACTAGGCATTCTAACAAACTTGCAAGCCCGCAGTGGAGGGAGGGAGGGAGGGAGGGAGAACAGGAGAAATGACCGTAGAACAATCGTTATAATGCTAGCAGTAATAACAATATGTACAAGATTTTCAAATGCAGAGAAAAAAAAAACACATCACAACACATCAAAACACATCACATCATACATTACAGAAACATTACTCGCGAAATGTGCGCTGTTCCGACGACATGCACCGCCGCCGAGGTCGTGTGCAGAACCAGCACATTGCTGCTCGCCCTCGTCTTCTCCGACTCCTCGCTGTCCATGGCGGCTCCAGGCACCGCCCTGCTCTACCAATGCCCTAGAAACCCTAAAATCCCTAAACAGCCTGAAATCCTGACAGCTCTGAGAACCCTAAATGGTGAAACTGACGATGATGATGATGATGATAAAGGCAGAGGAAGCCTACTGCATCCTTCTCTTGTCTTCTCACTCTCTCTCTCCCTCTCTCTCTTCGTTCCTCGTTTCTACCTCGTTCGATTATTCGATTGACATAAGACAATCATGGAATCAAGAACTAAATAAACCATAGTCAGTTTTTTAAGAATTTGCAATTGAGATATTATTCTTGTTCGAGATCATTTTTTTCTATTTTGATTCTCCTTCTTCTCTGCAGGTTACAAGGCAAGAGGCTTGAAAGACTGCTGTTGACAAATCCAGGACGGCGTGGTATCCCTTTTGAACTTCATGACGTGACAGTCGTACTGATTCTATAAAGTTCCAACCAACCATTAATCAAAGTCACACGTGCGCTATATTCAGCTAATCAGAAACAAGCGCCACACGTGTACAATTGTACAAAACCAATCAGAGATCGACTAAGTTTTCTCCTCATAGTATAATGTGGCTCAGTTATGGACGCGTTCAGACTGTATGGACGCATACTGTACTAATTGTGTACGGACACTGTAAGAAAATGGTACAGTAGGGGGTCATATTTTCCACCCTGGTTTTGGCCAATATGAGGCGAAAATATTGATTTTGCATATATAAGGTTCGTGTTACCAACAGACGGGCGGTATTATGTTAGAGTTCATGTTAGACCGTACGTACCGTATCGTACCATATCTTTCCGTATCGTACTGTATCGTTTAGCGTCGTATCGTATCGTTCCATATCGTAACGCATAGACGTAGTTTTCCGCTCTTTGTTCGTCTCAGCTCGTACGGCTAGTACCGTATCGGGGCATTTCGTATCGTACCGTACCATAACGTACCGTATCGTACTGTAACGGCTACTACGGCTCATACGGCTAGTACAGATAGTACCGTATCGGGGAGTTTCGTACCGTTTAGTTTCGTACCGTATCGTAACGTATCGCATCGTATCGTATCGTAATGTATTGAAGCCAAGACGAAGAGGGAGAAGAGCGAGAGCCTCTTACGGCGGGACGTGCGGGGAGATTAGGCCCGTAACGGCTAGTACAGCTAGTACAACTCATACGGTTAGTACGGACGGTACGAATCATACGGATAACACACAGTTACCGTACAAAAAGGTGATTTCGGCAAAAATCGGGGCGAATTTCTTGAGCACGCACTCCTTAGGGCGGTAAATACGAGGACCCCCCACTGTACAGTACAGTACAGTACAAACACTGTACGGACACAAAGTCAACATTCCGATATGTAGATCATGCGACACAGTAACCAGTTAAGCAAATCGGGTATCATTGTTACCTGCAACTTTGAACTGTAACTGCGCAATTCTGTGTTGAGTGTGGGAAAAGTGAGCATCACACCAATGGGGTTCTGCCTTTAAACGTGCACCGACACTCACTTTGTCCATTTACGGAACCGCCATCTGCCCGCTGACCGGGTAATCTGGGCAGACAAAAAATGATTTTTTTTCTAAGCAAAAACCGACCATTCGTCCAATCGAATCGTTCCGGTCAGCTCGGAACAAATGTCATGCACGGCAAAAACGCACCAGAAGTACGGAAGTGGAAGTGGATTCCAAGATTGGGTGAACTCTCTCCACTGTTGAGAGAGAGTAAAGGAGGTAAAGGGAGTGGGGGCGAGATGGAGTAAGGGAGGGAGGGCTAAAGAGAGACGATTTCCGCTTTCTCTCTCTCCCTCCCCCTCTCCCTCTCCCTCTTCCTCCACATCTCCCTCTCCCTCTCCCTCTTCCTCTTCCTCTCCCTCTCCCTCTCCCTCTCCCTCTCCCTCTCCCTTTACCGCTCCCTCTCCCTCTTCCTCTCCCACTCCCTTTCCCTCTCCCTCTCCCTCTCCCTTTCCCTTTCCCTTTCCCTTTCCCTTTCCCTTTCCCTCTCCCTCTCCCTCTCCCTTTCCATGTCCCTCTTCCTTTGTCTCCCTTCCCGTTCCCCTCCTTCTCGGATTCCCCCTCCCCTCTCCCTCCTCCTTTCCCTGCCCCTCCCCCTCCTCACAACCCCCTTCCCTCCCTCTCTCTCTCGACCTCTCTCTTTTTCGTTTTTGGAAGTTCTTACTTGACCCCTTGGCACGTCAGTGATTCCATCGGATCCCTGTCACAGAGGCTGTGGAAGGAATGCAGATTGGAGCACATTTTTATATTGTTTATCCGTCTTGTTGGTCTTTTTGCAGGCAAATGCAAGTCCATAAAGGAGACGAAATTCCGACTCCGCATGAGACTCCTCCGACTGTAGACCAGTCTACTGTCAATACTGATCTGCAAATCAGGGAGCTCCAAGCCTCTCGCTCTCAAGGGAATGAGATTTCTGAAGAGGTTCAATGTAGCTTTGTGTGCACCGGAGAGATAAGTGAGGGAGGAATACCGGTCAACCCAGACACACCATGGCTCAGAAATTTAAGTGACGAAGCAAGGGAATGGACAAAATTCGACTCCCAAGTTGTCGAGACGGAGGATAAATCCTGGATGGCCGATGTAGAGCTTCATTGCAATGAATTCCATTTCTGTCCTGAAAGGGGGCAGCTGGGAGGAGGGAGAGGGGAGGCCGGGGGGAGGGAGGAAGAGGCTCATTCTCTTAATAGTTTAAGGGATAGACAAGCGAAGTCGCAAGAAAATGAAGTGCTTTTTCCGCGCGCGGCTTCAATTATCCCTATGGTGGAAAGAATTTTGAGGTCGTCCTCTGACTCGGACTCGGATCCCATGATTGACTGACTCCTCTCTTTGCTGTGAGAGAGAGTGAAGGAGGAAAAGGGAGAGGGGAGAGGAGAGGGAGCAGAGGGGGAGAGAGGGTGGAGAGGCAGAGAGTGAGAGAGAGAGGGAGGCATTCGAGTGGAGAGTGTGAGGGCTGCTGTAGAGAATCTTTAAGGGCTGTTGTTTTTTGTCTTTACTTTGCAGAGAGGTCAAGAGTGTTTCAGTCATCATTCATTCAAAACCCTTAACCCTCAAAAAAATTATCAGTTGGTCGGTTTGTCTGTCGAGCGGGAGGTCGCTGGATTAGAGGAGGGGGATAAGCAGCATCCCTCCATGCAAGGGTCTGAACGTTTAATCAAACGAGGGAAAATATCAACTTGTTTTCGTATAACATCAACTTGTTTTCGTATATATATTTAGAAGTGTTTTAGTCTGTTCTATCTTTAACCTGTTTCAATCTTCAAAGTGGATGGTGATGTGATATCGTGAAAGAAAACCATGCATGCATTTATCTGTCGTGTGTGGGCTTTTAAAGCTGTTAAGGGTTGAGGGGTTTTAGGGTTATAGTCAGATAAAGGGTTTCCGGTTTTGAGGGTTTTAGGGTTTTTGGTGTTTCAGAGTTTCAGTGTTTTAAGGGTTGTTAGGATTTTGAGGGTTTTATTTGTTGTGGCATCGCCATGGTGAGAGCAATGCCAAAATTGTTTGCCCCAAGACATTGACTGAAGACGATGTGCACTGCAGAGGTGTATAGTAACCCTAAAAACCTAAAAAACCTACAAATCCTAAAAATACTAAATGTTGCAGACAGGACATGCCATTTGTCCCCTCCCTCCCCCCTTTTGCTCCCTCTCCCCTTCTCCTACCCCTTCTCCTCCTTCACTCTCTCTCACAGCGGAGAGAGGAGTCAGTCAATCAAGGGATCCGAGTCCGAGTCAGAAAACGACCTCAAAATTCCTTCCAACAAAGAGAGAATCGAAGCCACGTGCGGATAAAGCTATCGATTTTTTTGCGCCGCCGCTTGCAAATCTCGCAAAATATTACAGAAGTACATACATAAGCCTCCTCCTCTCGCATCATTTCTATCGACATAGTGCAAACATGGGTCTAAACCATTCCATTACCTTTCCAAACTTGTCCCTCTGGGCCAAATTTGGATGCTTGAAACCATTTCCCCTGATAAAGTCACCTCATAGATCTTCTTCCTTTGAGAGCAAGAGAAGGTCTCTTCTCTATTCACATGTGGAATTTTAAGATTTTGTCACTCCCTGTTTTTTTCCCATGTATATATTTGACGCCCGTGAGTTCTTTGTTGTGGTCTTGTAACTCCCTCATTTGCAGATCAGTATTGAGAGTAGACTGATTTAGGCTGGCTAAGGTCTTACGACTGTCCCCACTCACATTAGACCCAAAGGTTTCCTCTGCCCCTCCTCCAAATGCTCCTCTCTCTCTCTTTCTCCTGTTTCTCACCCCTTTTGAATCAAACTCTTCTCTTGTGGGGTTCCGTTTTGCTCTCCCATCTCTCTACCGCCGGCCCCTCCATGAAGCCATCTCTCATTCCCCCTCCCTCCCTCCCCTACTCCCCTTCCCCCTCTCACCGCTGACTTCTTCTGCTTAGAGAGGAGAATCTCTTGCAGCCTGATAGCCAAAGAACTTGGCGGAACTCCATTTTCGTGGTTAACCATACTCTCCATGCTTTTTTCAACTGATTGTTCTCGAGTTGGCGGAATTCCTACATCCCTAATCCATGGACTATTCATACATTTTGGACCTCCAATAGGGGGCCTCCCTCCCCCCCACCCTCCTCCTCCTCCTCCTCCTCCTCCTTCTCCTCCTCCTCCTCCTCCTCCTCCTCGTCCTCCTCCTCCTCCTCCTCTTCCTCCTCCTCCTCCTCCTCCAGCATTACTCCAAAGTGAATGCAAATCCTCAATCCTCCTCCGCATCTCTCGGAATGGGGAGGTGATCTCTCTCCCTTCGGGATCCGGAGTCCGATAATTATCATCAAGGGAGTCAGTTGATGATGATGAGAACTTGGGAGAGCTTTGGACAGCGGCTGGGCTGCTTTCGCCCAAAACTGGATCTCCCTCAGAGGAGGAAGACGATCCATACATGATGACTGTTTTTTGTATTCTGGGAGGGGGAGGGAAATGGTTATGATCTCCGTCATATGTAACTTTTAGGGAGGCGGATTTATCCGTGCAATCCACAGTTTTTTTCGCCGTACAACCTTCCTTTTTCTTGGTACAAGCGTAATAGGCCCTGTACGGAAAAGAGGAAAAGAAAGGGATGAGATTAGGACTGGAGGGGAAGTAAAATGTGAAGAGAGAGAGACAGAGAGAGAGAGAAGGAGAGTGAGAGAGAGAGAGAGACAGAGAATGTGATGTTGGTGGCATTAATAGCACATACCTTTTGTGCGTCACCATTTTATTTTTTTTCACAATCTCCTTCTCCCCATATTTCCGCCACTGATAGCCGTCCGGTGGAATCTGAAATTCTTCTGAATTATGGACTTTCCTTTGCCTGAAAAACGAAAAAAAAAACGGAAAAACACCTTCAAATTGCGCTCCAATCTGCATTTTCCACATCCTCTGGGGAGGGGAACGTATAGGAAGAACGAGAGGGAGAGGGGGATGCCAACAGGGAGGGAGAGAGAAAGAGAGAGAGAGGGGGGGGAGGGGGAGGGGGATGTGGAAACGAATGGAATGGCGGGAGAATGTGGGGAGCGGGAGGGGAACGGAGAGGGAGAACGAGAGGGAAAGGGAGAGAGGAAGAAGGAGAGAGAGAGAGAAAGAGAGAGAGATAGAGAGAGAGAGAGAGAGAGAGAGAGAGAGAGAAAGAGAGAGAGAGAAAGAGAGAGAGAGAGAGAGAGAAAGAGAGAGAGAGAGAGGGAGAGAGAGAGAGCGAGAGAGAGAGAGAGAGCGAGAAAGAGAAATAGAGAGAGAGAGATAGAGAGAAAGAGAGAGAGAGCCAGAGAGAGAGAAAGAGAGAGAGAGAGTGAGAGAGAGAGAGCGGGAGGGAGAGAGAGAGAGGGGAATTCGTCCAGAGACGCACCGTTTGAGAGTTCTTGTCGGAAAGGTCTCCTTCCGCTTGCCCGAATTCGCTTGTCCTTTGTGTGCCGATGAAACGAAAGGAGGAACTTGCAGGTGCAGTTTGCTGTCAAGGGCCGGAAACTGCAAGGAAAATTCCGCCGCTGATTGGGGCAGTGCAGGATCGCTCGCCATTCCTTTCGCGGGCGAATACCCACCGACCTTTTTGAACCAAACCAAACCAAACCGAGCCAGGTGAGGGGAGGAGCGACACGCTGGTTGACATTCAATTCTCCCTCTCTCTATCTTTCTCTCACCTTGTCTCCTCTCTCTCACCTCCCTCCCTCCCTCCCTCTCCCTCCCTCCCTCCCTCCTCCTCCTCCTCCCTCCCTCCCTCCCTCCTCCCTCCCTCCCTCCCTCCCTCGCTCCCTCCATCCCTCCCTCCCTCCCTCCCTCTGACTGAATTATTTTTCTTATTTAGAACTGAATTTGTAGCTTGCTACCCCATGAAAGCCCAGTTACTCTTCCAATTATCTCCTAATCCTCTTTATACCTCTTCCTTCCAGCCCTCCCTCTCCCTTTCTCTCCCGTTTGCGCTCCCACTCCCTCTCCCTCTCCGTCTCCCTCTCCCTCTCTCTCCCCTCTCGTTACCCCTTCCTCTCCCTCTCTCTCCGCCGGTACGGTTCCTTGTATAGGCGCTGCCTTAGCACGTTACGTCACGTCATGGAAATTGGTCACTTGCGACGGACTTCCGCATTGGCTGGATCCCCTCAGTGGGTAAACTCGCTTCGGCACTACGTGTCGTCCTCCGATTGGTTGAGACCGTACGGCGGAGGTCTTCCTTTGGTCGGTGTGGTGAAATCGAGTCAAAGCGCGTTGTTGGTGAAGAAAAAATTGAAATCGAAAATTCGACGAAACTTCCCCGACGCCTTGACCGCGGAGACCCTTTCGACCGCTATTTCTGGGTAGTGATATTTCCACCCCTTTTTTGGATCCAAACACCCCTTCCCGGCAGGGCAGATTTCAAAAAGGATTAAAAACGGAAAATGCTTTTTTCACACCTTTTTGGAATCGATATCCACCCTCCATCGGCAGATTTTATTTTTGCGAAACAAGGAAAATGATACTCACCCCACTTTGAATATCCCGCCTACCTGAATTTCTTTTTACGCGTGCGGTCAATCGCAGCCGTCGATTCCCTCGCAGATCGCAAAACGGCAGATCACTATTTGATCTGCAGCCGGGCTCGGTCACAGCGAATGGCACGGGCCCACGTATCCCGCCAAAGTCGCCACAAAAGTTTGTCCGTACAAATGTCGTACGGTCGCAACTTTGAGGAACCCAAAATTTCGTACATTGAGAGCTTGGACCAATCAAAATTTTCCACGTCAAAAATGTAACACGTGGCAGCTGTTGATTGGCTGGAAGCTAACAATGACGAGATCTGGGACAGATGGACGCGCGCACTCGCACGAGCGATCCGGCTTTGACGGGACTCGTGGGCGCTTTCCATTCGCTAAGATCGAGCCCGGCTGCAGATCGAACGGTGATCTGCAGTGGTGCGATCTGCGAGGGAAATCGACAGATGCGATTGACACGCACGTGTGAAGGACGGACACCCGCGAACGATCTCGTGGCGGACGGATCTTCCGCTCCGAGCGGATTCGGGCAGGCAGATATTTCTTTCCCTCAAAAAAAAAATTCAGGGAGGCGGGATACAGTATTCAAAATGCGGTGACGGGGTATCATTTTCCTTGGTTCCTTCCTTAAATCAGCCGACGGAAGAAGGTGGGTATCGATTCCAAAAAGGTGTGAAAAAAGCATTTTCCGTTTTTAATCCCTTTTGAAATCTGCCCGGCCGGGAAGGGGTGTTTGGATCCAAAAAAGGGGTGGAAATATCACTACCCTTGATTTTTTTGTCGGACGCAGCGGTTAGAGGCCTCGGAAAGGACAGATTTAGATCCAAAGGCCAACGACCGACCAAATCTAGGCCCTACCTAGAGGAACAGATTCTCAGAGCGATCAATCACAGGGCGCAATTTGCGCTGACGTGGCAGGAAACTCCAAAGTCAGTACGGATGTAGTGCGCCCGCAAGTTTGTTGTATGCGCCAGCTTCGCCGGGTTTTAAAAAAGCGGCGTTGCCGGCCAATGGGACGAGGGCTTCTCCGGGCAGCGGAAATAAAACACTTTCATTTGAAAGGTTTCAACTAATTTGAAACGAAGTAACACATTTGGTCTCAATAGGGCGTGTCAGACTTAACGAAATGTTACGAATATCGAGTTTTTAGTATTACGAGAATCGAGGTTACTAAGTACTAAAAATCATCGCGCCCCCGAACCTAAACCGAACCGAACGGAAGTCAATGTAGTCGACGGGGGTGGCGCTAAAATTGACCCGTGGGGTTTACTAAAAAGGGCACTTCTTCGCACGATTTTGTTCGCACCCAAAAGAGGCGCCGAAATGGACGTGCGAAGAAAATACTGGCGAAAATCGCGTCAACGTGACGTCATGGTTGTTTTCCCGCCCGCGCGCGCGGCCCCGCGCCCGCCCGTGACGCGCAACACAACACGACAAGCGGTATCCGCACGCCGCGCCGGCGCTGTTTCTAAGTCTGAGGGCCCCGCGGCGAGGCGAAGTGCAAAGACGGCGTTTGTGGAGAAGTGCGAAGACAGCAATCGGCAATCATAACTGGAAAGTTAGATTCAATTCATTGATTCAATTAGATATGATTTGATCAATTGGGTTGGATTTGATAGACTGATTGATAGATTGGTGGTGGTGATTTGGTTAGATTGGGTTAAAGTAGATTGGGGTTTAGTTGATTAGACTGAATTGGCTTAGTGCAATTGGTTAGATTGATGGTTAGATCAGTTAGATTAGATTGAGTTAGATTGGTTAGATTAGGTTGATAAATTGAGTTAGATTAGATTGGTTAGATTAAGTAGATTAAATTAGATTAGATTAATTAGATTGAGTTAGATTAATTAATTAGATTAATCATAGTTAGATTAGGTTGATTCAGTTAGATAATCAATTGAGTTAATTAATTGATTTAATGATATGGTGAGTAAGATAATGAGTAGATTGATTAGATTGGTTCAATTGGTTGGATAGAGTGCAGTGGGGTAGATGATGATAGATGGTAATGGTGGTGGTAGATAGTGGGTAGATGGTAGATGGGATGAGTAAATGGGTGATAATAGTGGATTAGATTGATTAGTGGATTGGGTTAAATTGATTAATTAGATTAGATTAAGTTGATTAAATTAGATTAGGTTAATAATAATTTTGATTAATAGATAAATAAGGTAATAATGATGATGATAAGACGATGAATTAGATGAACTGAATGATAAATGATGAGTGGTTAGGTTCGTAGATAAGTAAATTGATTAGTAGATTAATTGCAAGTAGATTCGGTGGATTAGGTTAGATAGGATTGGGTTAGGTTAATGATTGAGTTAATTAATTTACAAAATTAATTGATCAATTAGATTAGATTAGATTAATGGTCAATTGATTAGATTAGATTAGATTAGATTAGATACAGTTGAATCAACTGTATCAATTAATTAGATAGATTGGTCAATTGATTAGATTAGTTGATAAATAGATTACATCGATATTGATTAGTTAATTAGATTACATTGGTGATAGATCAGGTTAACGATGGTTGATTTAGTTGAGTTGGTTATCAATTAGATTACAACTGATTGATTAGATTAGTTGGGTTCAATTTTGATTTGATTGAAGTTGATGATTGAGTTGGTGGTGATTGGTTAGATTAGGTTAGTCAATTGAGTTGGGTTAGATTAGGTTAGATTAGGTTTGATTATCAGTTAGTTAGATTGCATTGAGATACAGTCAATTAGTTAGATTAAATTGATAAATTAATTAGATTAGATTAGATAGAATTTTAGTAGATAAATTGGTTAATGATCAAGTTGATTGATTAGTTACTAATTTGAATAATAAATTAATTGATTGGTGGATTAGCAAATTAATTAATTAATTAATTAATTAATTAATTAATTAATAAATTAATAAATAATAATATAATAAATTAATTAATTAATTAATTAATTAATTAATTAGATAGATTAATTAATTAATTAATTAATTAAATTAATTAATTAATTAATTAATTAATTAATTAATTAATTAATTAATTAATTAATTAATTAATTAATTAATTAATTAATCAGGTTAATAAATTAATTAATTAATTAATTAATTAATTGATTAATTGATTAATTAATTAATATAATAAATAATAATAATAATAAATAAATTAATAAATAAATTAATTAATTAATTAATTAATTAATTAATTAATTAATTAATTGGTTAATTAATTAATTGATTAATTAGATTAAGTTAAGTTAATTAATAAATTAATTAATAAATAATAAGTTAGTTAATTAATTAATTAATTAATTAATTAATTAATTTAGTTTCATTAGATTAAGTTAGATTAAGTTACGGGTTTAGTTAAGTTAGGTTAAGTTAAGTTAAGTTAATTAAGTTAAGTTAATTAATTAATAGATCACATTGCAATTGAGTTAATAGATTTAATTAATTAATTGGGTTTAGTTACATTAGGTTAATTAGGTTAAATTAGATTCAGTTTAGTAAATTAATTAAGTTCAGTTAAGTAGATTAGATTAAATTAAGTTAGATTAGGTTAATTAATTAAGGATTAGGTTAAGTTAATTAATTAAGTTAAGTTAATTAATTAGATTTAATTAGATTAGGTTAGGTTGATTAAGTTAATTAAGTTAGATTAATTTAATTGAGTTAAGTTAATGGATTAAGTTAAGTTAGTTAATTGGGTTAAATTAATTGATTTAATGGATTATGATATGATTCAATTTAAGTTAAGTTAATTAATTAATTAATTAATTAAGTATTAATTAATTAAATTAATTAATTAAATTAATTAATTAATTAATAAATTTAATTAGGTTAATTCAGTTAGATTAAATTAGATTAAGTTAGGTTAGGTTAGATTTAATTCAGTAGATTAAGTCAAGTTGGGTTAATTGAGTTAATTAGATTGATTAGTTGAGTTAGATTAATTAGATTAGGTTTAATTAGTTAAATTGAGTTAAGTTAATTGATTAGATTGAGTTAGATTAATTCAATTAGATTAATAGATTAGATTAATTAATTAGATTAAGTTAATGAATTAGATTAAGTTAGTTAATTAATAGATTAATTAATTAGACTTAATTGATTAAATTAGGTTAATTAAGTTAGTTTAATAATTATAATTAATTAATTAGGTTGATAAATTAATTAATTAATTAATTAATTAATTAATTAATTAATTAATTAATTAATTAATTAATTAATTAATAATTAATTAAGTTAATTAATTAATTAATTAATTAATTAATTAATTAATTAATTAATTAATTAATTAATTAATTAATTAATTAATTAAGTTAATTAATTAATTAATTAATTAAGTTAATTAATTAATTAATAAATAAATATAACAATATAAATTAAATTAAATATAAATCTAATTTAATAATAAGTTAATTAATTAATAATTAATTAATTAATTAATTAATTAAGTTAACTAATAAATAATTAGATTAAGTTAGGTTAGGTTAGGTTAGGTTAATTAATTAGGTAAATTCAGTTAATTTAATTCAGTTAATTAGGTTAATTAATTAAGTTAATTAATTAGTCAATTAGTTGATTCAGTTAGTAAATTAGGTTGATTAATTCAGTTGATTAGATTAAGTTAATTGAGTTAGGTTAATTAATTAAGTTAGGTTAATTAATTAGTTAAGTTAATTAATTAATTACAGTTAAGTTAATTAGTCAGTTAAGTTAGGTTAAGTTAGGTTAGGTTCAGTTAGGTTAATTAATCAGTAGTTAGGTTACAGTTAGTTCAGTTCAGTTAAGTCAGTTAGGTTAGGTTGCAGTTAGTTAGGTTAATTAAGTTAAGTGGATAAACAGATAAATAAATAAATAAATAATAATAAATAATAGATAAATAAATACAAATAAACACGGACGGACGGAACGGAACAAAACGGAACAAAACAATAATTAATAAATTAATTAAATTAATTAATTAATTAGATTCAATTAATAATAATTAATTAATTAAGTTAGGTAAATTAATTGGTGGGGTTAATTGATTAGATTAAGTTAATTAATTAATTAAGTTAAGTTAATTAGATTAGGTTAATTAATTAATTAATAAATAATTAGGTTAGTTTAATTAATTAATTAATTAGTTAGTTAATAAATTAATTAAGTTAAGTTAATTAATTAATAAATAAATAAATA
>CM074822.1:1379079-1390168 GCA_037447605.1 Zygnema circumcarinatum
TACTGTACGGACGGGCTGACAGGTCTGACTCTGTCAGACTTAGCCGTGCGCCGCTGCACGACGGCGCGCCGCGACACGACGCGCCCCGTGAGATGCGGCGAGACCACGGGCTTGTCCTCAGCCGATAACTCGGCTAAGGATCACCGCCACGCGGCGGGCTCTGATTGGGCAGTCCCGCTCCCGGTCCTCCATGCTGGTAGGGGGTTCGAAGGGGGGAGCTTAAGGGGGCTGCGCCCGGATGGGAGACCATCCGAGCTCTTTGTACCAGCATTGAGCTCACGCTCCTCCCTCTCTCTCTCTTCCTTTCTTGACACTTAGACTCTCAGAGCAGCCTGCCAGGGGGCAGGTTGTTACAATTCCCAAGAGATACTGGGCCTCTCCTAAATCTGTCATCTGAAAGTTCTCCTTCATCAAATCCTTCAGACTCTGAATGCTTTGCATAGAGGAACTTACAATGATCAGATCGTCCACGTAAATGCCCACGTATAGCAGCTCTTTCCAGATACCTTTACTGTAGACAGAGTGGTCTGACTCAAAACGCTTGTATCCACTCCTCCGTAAAAGATCGTCTATTTTCTGGTACCAAATCCGGGGCGCTTGCTTGAGGCCGTAAAGACTCTTTACCAGCCTGCATACAAGATGTTCTTGTCCTTCCACCACTGTGCCTTCCGGCTGCTCCATATAAATTTCCTCACTTAGATCTCCATAAAGGAATGCAGTCTTTATATCAAGTTGATGGACATGCATTCTCTTTGCTGCTGCAATCGAAATGAGTGAACGAAGGGAATTGAACTTCACTACTGGTGCAAAAGTCTCCGAGTAATCAATGCCCTCTTTCTGGCTATACCCCTTTGCAACCAGCCTGGCCTTGTAGCGATCTACGCTCTCATCTGCCTTCCGCTTCACTTTAAACACCCATTTGCAGCTTATAGCCTTCCTACCCTTAGGAAACTCCTCCAATCTCCAGGTTCCATTTTCTTTCAGCTATTATTCAGCTCACTATCTCTCAGCGCACTATTCAGCTCACTATCTATTGCTGCCCTCCACTTTTCAGCATCCTCACCCTGCAAAGCTTCCGCATAACTTTGAGGTTCTGAAATATGAGCCATCATGCATGCAGCAATGCCTGCAAAGTCAGCTGAATCACTGGGTGTTCTGACCTTCTTCGTCCTTCTCGCCTTCCAATATGGTGGTTGGTAGTAATCTGCCAACCAACCAGGTTGCCTCCTTGGACGATCACTCCTCCTTTCATAGTTTGGAGTGAATCCTGGCTGCTCTCTCTGCTCTTCTGCTGGCTGCACCTGCAAGTCCGGTGATGGCTCCTCTTCCTCGTGTGCATCCCTCTCAAGTGGCCCCTCCTCGGGTACAAAATCCAGCGGATTAGTGACATGCTCCATCTGTGGGCTATGCTGAATATCTGGCCGTGATAATGCTGCTTCCTCAGCCCTTCCTGAATCTTCTGGAACCCATGGAAACACAAGCCTTCTTGTGTTCACGTCCTCTCCATCCAGCCTCTCTAAATGCTTGTGGAATTCTTGCACAACTATGTCACGACTTCTTTCCACCTTCTTGGTGACTGGATTCCAAATCCGGTAAGTCTGACTATCTTCATTGTAGCCAAGGAAATATCCCTCCACAGCTCGAGGACTGAAATTTTGCTTTTGCTTGTGCTTTGGAACGTGAATAAAGCACTTTGAGCCCCAAACTCGAAAATGCTCAACAGTCGGCTTCTTGCCTGTCCACACTTCCTCCGGAACTTTATCCTTCAAGACAGATGTAGGGCACTTGTTCCAAATATATGCTGCCGCCGTGATCGCCTCAGCCCAAAACGATAGCGGAAATGGCGACTCATTCAACATAGTCCTTGCCATATCTCCCAGCGTCCTATTCATCCTCTCAGCTGCTCCATTACTTTGAGGAGAGAAAGGGGCAGTGAACTCATGTTTCACTCCGAGGGACTTCAGGTAATCTCTAAACTGGTGAGAAGTGTACTCTCCACCATTGTCTGACCTTAGAGTTTTTAGCTTCATCCCTGTCTCCCTCTCGGCCTGCAGCTGCCACTCCTTGAAGGCCTGAAAAACTTCCGATTTCTTGGTGAGCATTTTCACCCACACTTTCCTTGAGCAATCATCAAGAAAGGTGATGAAATAGTTAGCTCCACCTTTGCTTGTAGGGGTAACAGGGCCGCACAAGTCCGTGTGCACCAGCTCCAATCTCTCCCGAGAGATTTGTGCCACCGCTCCTTGACCAAACGGCCACCTATGAGCTTTTCCTGCGACACAATCTTCACAAGTCCCGTGTCCTTCTCCCCTAACACCTTCCACATCCAATCCTCTGACTAACTTCTCATTTGCAAGGCGCTTCAAACCTCTGAATCCAAGGTGTCCAAGTCTGCGATGCCACAGTTTCACCTTGGGGTCCTCTTCAACTGAATTGACCACCTCCACCGGCTTCCCACCCCAATTCAGATAATAAAGGTCATACTTTTGCATGCCTCGACATAGGGTCCTCCCGGTATTCTCGTCAACTACTGCGCACGCCACTCTATCAAACCACACCTTGCAGCCTTCCTCGCAGATTTGACTCACAGAAAGAAAGTTATTATGTAGTCTTGGGGTGTGCAGCACATTCCCTATGGTCAGCACTGCCCCTACACCCCCATTGAGTACCTCCAGCTCGACCAATCCTCCTTGCGTCACCTCAACTCCATCTCCTGTGGGAGAATAAACAGAACGTGCATGCTGCAGCGCCTTCTTCTCCACGAAAAGTGACTCATCCACGCACATGTGCTTGGATGCTCCCGAATCAATCAGCCAAGGCCTCAGTCCAGAATCCCGCACTTGGATTCCATTCGCAAACTCTGAATACTCGCCTTCAGCAGTCATTAGAGTCTTCTCTGAATTTTCGTCAGGACAGTTTGCCTTGAAGTGGCCAAACTTCCCGCACTTGTGACACGCTCCTTTGACCTTCTCCTTTGAAGCTAGCTTAGAAGGGGCCTCCTCCACTCGCATCATCCTTCTTCAGCTCCGGGCAGTTGGTCTTCACGTGTCCTGGCTTTCCGCAATTGTAGCAACTCAGTCCCGAGCTGCGCTTGTCCGCCTTGGGTCTCCCCCCTCCTTTGTGCTTTTGCTGCGACAACCTTAGCGCCAGCACCTTGTCACTCGAAACCTTAGCCTTTGCCTGCCTTTCATCCTCCTCCCTCACTCTGCCCTTCACCTCGTTTATGGTTAGATTGGCAGTAGTGAGAAGTGTCTTAATGGAAATGACAGCAAACTCAAATCTTTTGGGCAGACCCTCTAAGAAGACGCTGATCTTATGATCTGAGTAAAACGGCTTACTTGCAAGGGCAAACCTCTGCATCAAGCTATCGAACCTCTGAATATAATCTGCCAGCTCTTCATCTTCGAACATTCTCAAATTACCTAGTTCTGAGTACAAGTGGACAACCGTGGTATGAGATTTGACGTCATACACATCCTCTAGACTCTTCCACATATCAGCACTAGTCTCTAACTCTTGCAGTGCAAGCGACTGCTCATCCTTCACAGTTAAGGCGATAAGTGCTTGAGCTTTCCTGTCTTTTCGAAGCCACTCCTTGATTTCTTCAGCACCGGTGGTTGGTCTCTCCTCCGTGCCATCAACAATTCCAAGGAGATCCCGGCTCAATAGCACTTTCTTCATCCGCCATCTCCACGTCTTGTAGTTATGGCCATCAAACCATGGCACTCCAATCTTCCGATCATCATCACCTTCTGCTCGGTCTCTAGCTCTGATACCACTTGTAGATGTGGAGCCTCCGATCCTAGTAGAGGATCCCTCCGAGGATGACATCCCACTACGCCTTGGACTAGGAGACGCCAGCCTTGCGGAATCACAGAATCACACTCACAAAGCAAAGACTGCCCCAAGCAGAGAATGAATGAACAGATCGAAGATTCAGAAGATAAGAGAAAGCACAAATGCTGAAAACTCTTAACTTCAAAACGGAGTACAAGAACACACCAAGAGCCCCTCTTGAGCTTCTCTACTCCACTACAAGAGTGTCCCCCTTATGCTGTAAAGCTTCACCACAGACTGGCAAGCCTCTACTCTGCACCTAGCAGCCTGCACTAAGGGTTACAGCTCGCTCATTTGCCCCGCCATTTATCAGTCACAGTGTGACGTGACTTCCAGAACACTCTGTTGAAACGGTGCCCCCTGACCTGCTGGAGGATGCCTCTGATGAGGACATCTCTCCACGCCTAGGACTAGGAGACGCCACCTTTGCGGAAGCACAAGATCTCACTCACAAAGCTTAAAACAGCCCCAAGCAAAGAATGAAAGACAGAACAGAAAGAAATGAATTAAGAGAAAGCACAACGGCCTAAAACTCTTAAATTCAGATTGAAGTACAAGCGTGCAGCAAGAGCCCCTCCCCTGCACCTCTACTCCACTACAAGACTACCACCCTCAAGCTGTGAGGCTCCACCACATTCCGGCAAGCTACACCTACTGCTTCTCGCAGTCTACACTCAGGGTTCAGTCTCAAAGTTCTCCCTCTTAACTTATACTTCGCCCAAAGCAACAACCATGGGCGACTACTAACCCCGCACTAGCACACACTAAGAGCGCACTAGCACACACTCAGCGCTGATTTCGCCACGCGTCTGCGCCTGCACGTCTGTCACGTCACGCGCCTTCGTTTCGCGCCTGTCACGTCACACGCCTTTAGTTGCGCGCCGCGCCACGTCACGCGCCCTTAGTTGCGCGCCGCGCCACGTCACGTCACTGCGCGCCATTTCGAACTCCGTGCCACACAGCCGGTCGTTCACATTCGGTACGGACTCTTGTTCCGACGGCCTCCCGTGACTCGCGCCTCAGGTGTCTCATGTACACCTCTGAACTCCTAGCTTGATGATAGCTCGACCCTAGCTCTACCGCCTAGCCCTTCTAGACTCCAAACAAACACATGCACTCACTAACTATGTACCACTAACTAATGTACACTAACACTCCCCCTCTTGGTACTTAGTTCCTTTGAGGCCCCAATCCTAAGAGCATGCTGTTTTTCCACAACGTCTCTCCATTGACCCCTTTTGTGAGCATGTCTGCTGCCTGGTCTTTCGTGCCAACATAAGCTACAGCGATTCTTCCTTCAACCACAAGCTCACGCACAAAATGATACTGAATTCTTATGTGCTTTGACCTCTTGTGAAAAACTGGATTTTGCATCAAAGTCATTGAGGACTGGTTATCTGTAAACAGCTGCAAGGGAGTTTGAGGCCTCTCACACTCTTCAAAGAACTGCTGCAACCAAGCTGCTTCCTTGGCCGCATGGCACGCTGCCATGTACTCAGCTTCAGTACTTGAGAGCGCCACTGAATCCTGGAGCTTGGAGCTCCAAGTCACCACTCCCCCACTATTCATGAATGCATAGCCAGAGGTAGATCTCGCTGTATCTACGTCGCCTCCCCAATCTGCATCCGTATAACCATACACCTCACTTCCATTCCCGGCTTCAAACTTGATCCCATAGTCAAGAGTCCCCCTTAGGAACTTGAAGATCCTCTTGACGGCCTCCCAATGCCTCTCCCCTGGAAATTCCATGTACCTGCTCGCTGTGCTAACTGCCTTAGCCAAGTCTGGCCTTGTGCCTATCATCAAGTACATTAAGCTTCCGATGGCTGACCTGTATGGAACCGCCTCCATCCTCTTCACTTCTTCACGTGACTGGGGTGACATTGCCGCTGAAAGCCTCTGGGAAGGATCCATGGGACTTGTGCATGGAGTGCACTTGTCCATTCTGAATTTAGCCAAGACATCCTTTGCATACTTCTCTTGACTAAGGAACAAACTGCCATCTGGCCCCCTCTTGAGCTGAATTCCTAATAAGTATTGAGCCTCCCCTAAGTCTGACATCTGAAAGTTCTTCTTCATCAAGTCCTTCAAACTCTGAATGCTTTCCATGGAAGAACTAATAATGATCAGATCATCAACGTAAATGCCCACATACAAAAGCTCTCTCCCGGTACCTTTGCTGTAGATTGAGTGGTCCGATTGGAAGCGCTTGTATCCACTCCTCCGCAAAAGATCATCGATCTTTTGGTACCAGATCCGGGGTGCCTGCTTGAGCCCGTAAAGGCTCTTCACCAGCTTGCATACAAGGTGCTCCTTGCCTGCTACTACCGTGCCCTCCGGTTGCTCCATATAGATCTCTTCACTAAGATCCCCATAAAGAAATGCAGTCTTAATATCAAGTTGATGGACATGCATCTTCTCAGCTGCTGCAATGGAAATGAGTGAGCGAAGAGAGTTGAACTTTACCACTGGTGCAAAGGTTTCCGAGTAATCTATCCCCTCCTTTTGGCTATACCCCTTTGCCACCAGCCTAGCCTTGAAGCGATCCACGCTCCCATCCGCCTTGTGCTTCACCTTGAACACCCATTTGCAGCCTATAGCTTTCCTACCTTTAGGAAGCTCCTCTAATCTCCACGTTCCATTTTCCTCCAGGCTGCTTAGCTCACTATCAATGGCCACCCTCCACTTTTCAGAATCCTCACCTTGCAAAGCTTCTCCATAGCTTTGAGGTTCTGAAATGTGCGCCATCATGCAGGTTGCTATTCCTGCAAAATCAGCCGAGTCACTAAGTGTCCTAATCTTCTTCTTTCTCGTCATCTTCCAAGAGGGTTGTTGGTGGAAGTCGGCCAACCAGCCAGGTTGCTTGGTAGGTCGAGCACTCCTCCTCAACGGCCCTGTATAAGAAGGTTTCTCAGTCTCTCTTGACTCGTCTGCTGGCTGCACCTGCAAGTCTTCCTCCTCGGGTGCATCCCATTCGACTGGGCCTTCCTCGGGTAGAGGCCCTAGTGGGCTAGCGACCTGCTCCATTTGTGGGGTACTCTGAACATCCGGTTCTACCACCTCCTCAGCCCTTCCTGAATCATCTGAGAACCATGGAAACACTAAACTGCTCGTGTTCACGTCCTTCTCCACGTCTAACTTTTCGGTATGCTTGTGGAATTCCTGCATTGTCAAGTCACGACTTCTCTCTACCTGCTTGGTGACCGGATTCCAAATACGGTAAGTCGGACTATCTTCATTATAGCCAAGAAAATAGCCTTCCACTGCACGAGGACTGAACTTCTGATTCTGCTTCTGCTTTGGGACGGCAATGAAACACTTTGAGCCCCACACTCTAAGATGCTGCACGTTTGGCTTAGTGCCCGTCCACACTTCCTCTGGAACTCTATCCTTCAAAGCAGATGTGGGGCACCTATTTCGAATATAGGATGCCGTCATGATCGCCTCTGACCAAAAAGTTAACGGGAATGGCGACTCACTCAACATCGTTCTCGCCATGTCTCCCAGCGTCCTGTTCATCCTCTCGGCAGCTCCGTTGCTCTGAGGAGAATAGGGTGCAGTGAACTCGTGCTTCACTCCCAGGGACTTCAGGTAGTCTCTGAACTGATGAGAGGTGTACTCCCCACCATTGTCAGACCTAAGAGTCTTCAACTTCAATCCTGTCTCTCTCTCAGCCCGAAGCTGCCACTCTTTAAAAGCATCAAAGGCTTCCGATTTCTTAGTGAGTAATTTCACCCATACTTTCCTTGAGCAGTCATCAAGAAAAGTGATGAAATATCTTGCCCCACCTTTACTCGTAGGGGACACGGGGCCACACAAGTCCGTGTGCACCAGCTCCAGTCTCTCACGAGAAATTTGTGCCTCCGCTCCTTGTCCAAACGGTCGCCTATGAGCTTTTCCTGCGACACAATTCTCGCAAACTCCGTGTCCTTCTCCCTTAACGTCCTCCAAGTCTAGTCCTCTGACTAACTGCTCATCTGCAAGGCGCTTCAGCCCTCTATATCCAAGGTGTCCTAGTCTGCGGTGCCAAAGCTGAACTTTGGGATCCTCTGCAACTGCATTGACCACCTCAACCGGCTTCCCTCCCCAATTTAGAAAGTAAAGGCCATTCTTTTGCATGCCTCTACAAAGGGTCCTTCCGGTATTCTCGTCAACTACTGCGCACGCCACTTTGTCAAACCACACCTTACAGCCTTCCTCGCAGATCTGACTCACAGAAAGGAAATTATTCTGTAGTCCTGGGGTGTGCAGCACATTCCCTACGGTCAAAACTGCCCCTACACCCCCATTGAGTACCTCCAACTCGACCGATCCTCCTTGAGTCACCTGAACTCCATCTCCAGTGGCAGAGTAGACAGACCGCGCATGCTGCAACGCCTTCTTCTCCACAAAGAGTGACTCATCCACGCACATATGCTTGGATGCTCCTGAATCAATCAGCCAAGGTCTCAAGCCTGAATCCTTCACGTGGATTCCATTGACAAATTCTGAATACTCGCCTTCAACAATCATCAGATTCTTGTCAGAATTGCCGTCAGGACAGTTTGCCTTGAAGTGGCCAAACTTCCCACATTTGTAACAAGCTCCTTTGACCTTCTCCTTTGCAGCCGGCCTAGAAGGCCCCGCTCCACTGGCATCGTCCTTATTCGGCTCCGTGCAATTGGTCCTCAGGTGTCCCAGCTTCCCACAATTGTAACAACTCAAGTTCTTCTTTGGGCCCGGGCCACCCTTGCCCGCCTTGGGTCTCCCATCTCCTTTGGGCTTATGCTGACTCCATCTGAGCGCCAGCACCTTGTCAGCTTCTCCCTTAGCCTCCTTCTCCTTCTGAGTCTCATCATCATCTTTCACCCTTCCCTTCAACTCGCTCACGGTTAGTTTTGTAACGGTGAGTAATGATTTAAGGGAAACGACTGTTAGCTCAAATCTCTTCGGTAGACCCAACAGAAAGACACTGATCTGATGATCTTCGTCCAATGGCTTCCTAGCAATAGCAAACCTGTGCATCAAGCTATCGAACTTCTCCATATAATCAGTCAGTTCTTCATCTTCGGCCATTTTCAGCTTGCCTAGTTCTGAATA
Source organism: Zygnema circumcarinatum (assembly GCA_037447605.1). Classification (NCBI taxonomy): domain Eukaryota; kingdom Viridiplantae; phylum Streptophyta; class Zygnematophyceae; order Zygnematales; family Zygnemataceae; genus Zygnema; species Zygnema circumcarinatum. The sequence goes on from CM074822.1 coordinate 1,387,996, forward strand.
TAAGTGGACAGCAGTTGTCTCAGACGGCCTATCATACACCTGCTGCAAACTTGTCCATATTTCAGCACTAGTTTCTAGTTCTTGCAACGGAACTGACCGTGCATCACTCACGGTTATGGCAAAGAGGGCCTGAGCTTTCCTGTCCTTTCGGAGCCACTCCTTGGCTTCTGCACCGGAGGTTGGTCTCTCCTCCGAGCCATCAACGACTCCAAAAAGGTCCTTGCTCAGCAGCACTTTCTTCATTCGCCACTTCCACGTCTTGTAGTTAGTGCCGGTAAACAACGGCACTCCAATCTTCTGACTGTCTTCACCTTCTGCCCGGTCCAGCGCTCTGATACCACTTGTTGAAACGGTGCCCCCTGACCTGCTGGAGGATGCCTCTGATGAGGACATCTCTCCACGCCTAGGACTAGGAGACGCCACCTTTGCGGAAGCACAAGATCTCACTCACAAAGCTTAAAACAGCCCCAAGCAAAGAATGAAAGACAGAACAGAAAGAAATGAATTAAGAGAAAGCACAACGGCCTAAAACTCTTAAATTCAGATTGAAGTACAAGCGTGCAGCAAGAGCCCCTCCCCTGCACCTCTACTCCACTACAAGACTACCACCCTCAAGCTGTGAGGCTCCACCACATTCCGGCAAGCTACACCTACTGCTTCTCGCAGTCTACACTCAGGGTTCAGTCTCAAATTTCTCCCTCTTAACTTATACTTCGCCCAAAGCAACAACCATGGGCGACTACTAACCCCGCACTAGCACACACTAAGAGCGCACTAGCACACACTCAGCGCTGATTTCGCCACGCGTCTGCGCCTGCACGTCTGTCACGTCACGCGCCTTCGTTTCGCGCCTGTCACGTCACACGCCTTTAGTTGCGCGCCGCGCCACGTCACGCGCCCTTAGTTGCGCGCCGCGCCACGTCACGTCACTGCGCTCCATTTCGAACTCCGTGCCACACAGCCGGTCGTTCACATTCGGTACGGACTCTTGTTCCGACGGCCTCCCGTGACTCGCGCCTCAGGTGTCTCATGTACACCTCTGAACTCCTAGCTTGATGATAGCTCGACCCTAGCTCTACCGCCTAGCCCTTCTAGACTCCAAACAAACACATGCACTCATTAACTATGTACCACCAACTAATGTACACTAACACACTCTCCGTCACGTCACGCCACTGCGCGCCTTGCAAGCCAATAATTTTTCGGCAAAAGGAACTCCGCGAGTTTTCTGGAGCTCCCTGTCCGTACAATTGCGTACATCTCCGAGCGCCACGTATTGCGACCAATCACAGCGCTCCTCGCCAATGCAGCAGCCAATCAGAATGCGTCACATGCTCCTCCCAATGTGCAGATCCTAGACTAGCATGCGAACTAGACTCTGAAACAACTACATGCTCTTCATGAACTATGTACCACTCACTAACATCTCTTTCACTATCATCCAGCCTCTTCTATCTTTTTCTGAATTTCCCCAAATTCCCATCTCTCTCTCCCTCTCCCCTTCCCTTTCTTTTTCCATTTTTTCTCTTCCCAATCTCTACTTAAATATTCTCCCTCTCTTTTTGTTGTATGTCTTGGCAGCCTCCCTATCTCCCTCGTTTTCCCTTCCCTCCTTACCTCTCTCTTTGTGTCTCTCTCTCTCCTCTCTCTCTCTATCTCTGCCTCCCTCATTTTTCACTTTCACTATCATCCAGCCTCTTCTAATTTTTTCTGAATTTCCCCAAATTCCCACATCCTCTCCCTCTCCCCTTCCCATTCTTTTTCCATTTTTTCTCTTCCCAGTCTCTACTTAAAATTTCTCCCTCTCTTTTTGTTGTGTGTTTTGGCAGCCTCCCTCCCTCCCTCTTTCTCTTCCCTCTTTTTCCCTTCCCTCTTTATCTCTCTCTATCTTTGTTTCTCTCTCTCTTCTCTCTCTTTCTCTCTCCTTTCCTCATTTCTCTCTTTCACTATCATCCAACCCAGTTTTTTTTTTTAAATTTCCCCAAATTCCCAGCTCTCTCTCCCTTTCCCCTACCCTTTCTTTCCATTTTTTCTTTTCCCATACTCTACATCAAATTTCTCCCACCCTTTTTTATGTGTGTTTTGGAAACCTCCCTCCCTCCCTCCCTCTTTCTCCTCCTCCTTTTCCCTTCCCTCCTTACCTCTCTCTCGTTGTGTCTCTCTCTCTCTCTCT
>CM074822.1:1394750-1409884 GCA_037447605.1 Zygnema circumcarinatum
GGCGCACGAGCCGCTAAGTTGGGAACTGTACGGTCGCGCAAACCCGCCTACCTTCGGCGGAATAGCGACTCAGGCGCGACGGCCGCGGAGGGGACTTCAGCCCGAAAAGCTCCACGGGCCGCAAGAGGGGACTATCGACGGCGAAGCGTCGCACGTCCCCTACTGCCGGAAGCATGGCCCTTGCACGCCGGCAGAGGTGACCGGGTCACCTGCTGCCGCGACTACATAACTGCTCAGCTGCGCTGAACCAACTAACTTCCAATCTCACACTAGGGGTAGTGTGCAGCGAGGTGGAACGTTCAACCTCATATCACATGCCAATGGGGGCGTGTAGCGAGCTGAGGCCGAGCCTGTAGTTAAGGAGAGGAATAGTGCTGCTAGTCTTGGGAAATAGAAAGTGGGGTAGTGCAAGCTGCATTAAGCGGCCTGGGCTGCTTGAATCTGTTGTACTTCACCTCCATAAGAAATCAGAGTTTTATGCCCGGTGGGGCTTTCTCTACCTTTGTGTTCTAGTCATACATCTGTCTTGAGCTTTCCCTTCGTGAACGGCTGCTGCAAAGATGTCTATGACTCAGGAACCGAGTGGAGGCGACTTTGTCGAAGGTGGTTCCACGATGGAATTACCAACAAGTACAACATTTCTTGGCCTCGCCATAGTGAGAGCAATGCCACATCCTTTGCCTGATGCTTGCATTACTGTGAGGCGCAATGACTGGAATTGAATGTGTTTCCCATGCTCATGTTGTCATGTTCAACATTTGTTGGCATCATCGCCATAGTGAGAGCAATGCCGCATTCCCTTCCCTCGTGCATCCCCCTCAACCATCCGTACATTCAATCCCAGGAGCGCTCTTTTTGACCGAGGCTCGATTGAAGGTACAGTAGCCACCCTTATTATTTTCGCCATGGTTTCGGCAAATATTGGCAAAAATCTTGGAATTTGCAAATATAAGGAAGTTCGTGTTAACAATAGGCAGGCGGAATGATGTTAGTGTCCGGTCTGCGGCCGTACTGTTTCTCTTTGTACAGAGGCGCATGGCCGCTTGGCGGGCCTTGTCGCGAGCTCCAATTGGTGGCATACATTTAACTACACGAGCTCTTATTGGTGCCGTACATATTCCAAACGATTTTAGATAGTTTTATTTGGAAAATTCTATTCTCACACCTTTTTTTTCTACACACAGACCTCTTTTCGCCGGGTAGGTTCTATTTGAGAAAAATAAAGGATTATGGACGAAAAGTTATTTTTTCGCACCCTTTTTGTCTATACACGCTCCTTTTTCCGTCGGGCAGAGTTTATTGTAGAAAAAAAAGGTTTTGAAACCATAAAAACGCGTCTGCCCCACCGCGCACCCCCTGCGCAATGCAACAGGATATGGAGTTTGCTACGCGGCAGGAGGTGATGGAAGCAAGCATTGCGCCTTCAGTCTCGCGTTAATGAGGTATGCTTGGGCACAAACAATCCTACCTCCATGCGGTCATATGAAGTTTCTTGTGATTGGGTCTACTGTGGTTTACTTAGGATTGCCAAAGTCTTTCTGTTATTTCTGATGATAAAATGCAGACTTGTGAACAAGGTAATAATTATGCAGTTTGTACCAAGTGATGTGATCTTTTAAGCTTTCACTCTTTAGGTGCGTGAATTCCTTTTCATTCTGTCAATTGTGAAACACATGCAGGCCGTCTGTCTCTTCGGTGTGCCTCTTATTGCCATCTAGTGTGGTTGTTTTTCTTGTTCAGGTGAAATACTAGCATTACAAGGAGAAATGCAGGAGGAGAAAATACGAGTTTGAAGGAGAAAGGAGTTTATGTCACAACTGTTGTTTAAAAATATGACTCCGTATACCTGCCTAGGCCTTATGCACGGCTTCAACGGAGGGAGCTATGGCCATGCCAGATAAATTTCCCATAGGGAATGTCTATACAGAGGGCTCGTACCTTGTTTCCATTTAGTGTAGAATTATTTTTTTTGTTTTAATGGAGAGAAAAGGAGGGCCAGCGAGGAAAGTCTAATTCTTTTTCAAGTCTAGAAGCAGATGGGAGAAGATGAGAGCCACAAGGGCAATTGTTTTGCTCTCTAAGGAGGAGAACCTTTTTGTGTGGAATAACAGTCGAATAATAGGTGATTTGAATGAAGAAGCTTGTGTACTTGGATGAAAGCCACCTTGAGCTAGCCTGTTTGATGTGGGAAGAGTTTGCAAGCAAGTAACGTTTACTTACCATTGAAACAATGAAAACATGCTAAAATTTGTACTTTTTCTTTTTTTATTTCATTGAAATCGATCACCGAGCAGTGTATACGTTATTTAAGATCGAGTCTTGTAGTGGGTCAAAGAGACGAAGAGGATCAAAGTGGTTGCAAAGTTAAACAACATCCCTCAATGCCACAATGTCTGATGATTGTCCGAATGTCTCTGGCAATGCTTGTGGCATTATAATGCGTTATTAGAGTTTCAAAACCTGTTTTTTCTAAAATAAAATCTGTCCGACGGAAAAAGGAGCGTGTATAGACAAAAAAGGTGCGAATAAATCATTTTTCTAATGCGTTATTAGGGTTTCAAAAAAACCATTTTTTTCTGCCCGACGGAAAAAGGAGCGTGTTTAGACAAAAAAGGTGCGAAAAAATCACTTTTCGTTCATAATCCTTTTTTTTTCTCCAATAGAACCTGCCCGGCGAAAAGAGGTCTGTGTGTAGACAAAAAAGGTGTGAGAATAGAATTTTCCTTATGACAACCGCTCGCAGCCCCGCGCGGGCGCGAGCGACCGTCGATTTTCCGCGATCGCGGAACCGCAGTCCCTTACGCCCCCGCCTGCCGTACGCTCCGCAGCCCCGCGAGGCCCCGCCGCCGGATCGGCGCAGCTCCGGAGGCCTGGGTGGTACGGACGATGAATCACCCGGGCAGGGGGTGTTTTTTTTTTTCTGGGGGCTTTTTTTTTTTCGGTGCATTATTTTTTTTGAACTTTTTTTTTCTGGGTTTTTTTTTTACTTTTTTTTTGTTTTTTTAGAGCACCGCGGCGACCCCGCTACACAGAGACAGTGTCCAGGCACCGCCGCCCGCCGACTACTCGCGGCTAAGTTTGCAAAACCACGAGGACCACTCCCTCTCCAAGCGGCGACATCGCCGTTGCGTTTCTCGTAACGCAATAGCGGACGGGGGGCGGCGGCCATGGAAACGTAAAATGCGATACGATACGATACGATATTTGCGCCTTTGACGATACGGACTGACTCTCCTCCGCTAAGGGATGCGTCCTCGTGGTTTCTTTCTGCTCTTCTCCTGAATGCCCTCCCCCCTCGCCGTCCGCCATAGCCCGAGCAAGGGTCCTGCCTGCCTGCCTGCCTGCCTGCCTGCCTTCTGTATGCCTTCTCCTCCCCAGAAGGGAGGAGGGAGGGAGGGAGGGGAGCAGGGAGGGAGGGAGAGAGCCGACGCAAGAGAGGCGGTGGCCGCGGGAGTGGCCGCTAGAGAGGGAGGGAGGGAAGGAGGGAAGGAGGGAAGGAGGGAGGGAGGGAGGGAGGGAGGGAGGGAGGGAGGGAGGGAGGGAGGGAGGCAGTTTGCACCATGTTACCAAGCCTTCTCCGCCCCTCGCCTACGAATGAGGACCACCCCGGAGAGGACTGCTGGCCAAACTGCCTTGTGTCATTCGTGCCTTGCCTCCCCGGTCCGCCTGCACTGGCATCGCGTGGATAATGCCTCGACATCGTATCAAGTGGCTGCTGAATAAATTGTGCCACGAGCTGCTGAACTGAACCACTGGCCGCGTTGTCAATCACGGATGCGATCACGCGCGCGTTTCCCATCAGTCTGAGCTCATCTTGCGAGTAATCAATCCACCTGTGCGTCAAGACTCCAACAACCTCGCGGTCACACACAGGACTCCCGTTGATCTTCTCAAACAGCGCATCTTGCCACTTGTACAGTCGCAGAAGCCGCGTCGCACCGACGCGCCTGACAGTCCGTGCAATGAGAACAGGATGGATGTCTGAGCCTGTCGATGCTGACACGCTGGGAGGGAGGGAGGGAGGGAGCTGACGCGAGAGAGGGGGTGGCTGCGGGACATGCCTCGATATTTGCACTGCAGCGTGCTGGTGTTTTACTTGACTCGTTTACAGAATTTCGAATGCTTGGGACAGTAATTCAGTGCAATGTAGCAGGTCTGATAGCGAACGATGGCATTCATCAAGAGACTGTGAACCATGCCACCAGCCTGCAGCACTTTCAACATTGAGAGCTTTTTAACCGAAAATTTGTAAACTAGGCCAAAACATATGTCGATAAGGTAATCTTGCTAGGCTTTTGGAGTGCGAGTTCCATTGGGAACAGCACTATAACCACACAGAAAAAAGCTCGAAAACACTTTCAGACACAAAACGCGCAACTCAACTCAATCGCACACTCCCTCCATCCCTCCCTCATTCCCATGCGCACAAAGGTAATGCTTTATAAACGTACCAATGCCATTCGGCGGGCTCTAATCCTACAAAGATAGGCACACAAGTTGTAAACTGGACAGAAAGATCTACCAAACAAGTGAAACAACGCCGGTTTCATTCATACCAGCCACTAGCAACTACTCACACTTTTAACAATCAAATTTGTACACAAAGCCATTTCTTATATACAAGGTTTCGAATTTTGTAAACGCATACCATCGAGTTGTTGTGTGTCCGGTTCTCTCGATGTACTGGTCTCTACACATTTTACAATTTCGTACAAGTTTACAATTGTCTCTTGGTTTCAAATTGTGGCTTGTGTCTTGTGTGATACCGTGAGTTCCTTTTTTTGCCTAAGGGTCGGGCCGCGCCTTCACATGCGCGAACTGAACGCGCAAGGGATTGCGTACTACGCGTACGCGGCGGCTAAGCTGCCTTCGAAACCACCAAGACCACTCCCTCTCCAAGCGGCGACTTTGCCGTTGCGTTGCTTTTCACGCAACGGCGAATGCACTCCATGCGAATGCCTTCCTGGCGGCATCGTGTCCGCCCATTTCATCGACGGTTCTTCGCGGGCTGCGAAATCAAGCATAACTATGGTTAGGTTAACATCCCTAGTACATTAACACAGACCTACCGTACTAAAAGTGGTTTCTTCAAAATCAGGGCGAATTTTTAGGGTAAAGAAAGTACTAGGGTCGAAAATTTTAGTGGGGGGGCTACTGTACCCAAGGTAAACCATACGCAAATGAAGGCTCACCACGTGTGCAGACCGTCCGACGTGGCACGCTGTGATTGCCTGGGGTCAAACACTGGTCTCTGAGGGAAGCTGCTGGGAAGATTTGCGGCGCACCGAAACGCATCCGTTCGAGGATGTGGACAGGATCGGACGGTAGAAATTGACATCGGGCAACGATCGACGGTCCGGAATTGACTGGTTTATGGCAAGCTTACGCTGCGCAGGACCCGGCGCTAACAAACTTGCCCTTGGGAGGATTCGAACCCTGGACCTCTTATACCAACGAAGCTTCTGCTTGACTCGCCCTCTCCCTCTCCCCCTCCCCCTCTCTCTCGCTCTCTCAAACAATCACAACTTATTCTGTTGCAATGTAGATCTCTGCAAGCCGCTCCTGCCGTGATGTATGAAGGGAGAGCGAGCGGCGGAGAGAGAGAGGGTAAGAGGGTGAGAGAGAAAAGTGAGAGGAAGGGAGAGGGAAGAGGTAGAGGTGGGGAAGTGGGAGAGGGAGTGGGATTTGGAGGGAGAAGGAGAAAGAAAGAGATAGAGGTGGATAGGGAGAGCTGGAGGGAGAGAGAGAGAAAGAGTGAGAGTCAGAGACGCCTTAAGTGATACCCTAAAATATTAGAACTTTAAATTTCTGAGCCCCCACTAGTGCTGCAGGCGGAGATCTTGAAGCAGGAGGTTCGCCAGTTGAGGGAAGCTCTCGAGAACGAGAAGCAGTATCTGATGGGGACTGCATCCGGTCTAGACTTACAGGTCACATTCTACATTCCTTCTAATAATTAATAGATAAAACCGGATAATTCAATCGAAGCACAGGCCCTTCACTCACACCGAACAACACAACCATTACTGATTAATTTTCGCTATAAAATTTTCTCCCCCACACAACACAAAGTAAAAACACCTGCTATCGCCCATCATATCAGGCCTATCCAGAACCCTCCAACTCGCACTCTCTCCCTCTCCCACCATCTCAAAAGCTCACATTCCCCTCTACCGCTACCTCCTCCCCATTCGAGTCTCTGACTGTCTACCCCTCACATTCAAAGGCAGCCAATCAACACCCACCAATTGGCAGCCTCCTCCTCTCCCATCTGCAGCCAGCATGCACCACACCAAGCAACAATTCTACGCCGTTCGATCTGCCACGTGGCCGCCTGATCTCTTCCAATCCCTTCCTCAGGCTGCGCTCGGCCAAGTGCTCTCAAAGTCCCAACTCAATATCTCGTGCTGTGCTGTCGCGCCCCCGGTCGCGGCGCTGAAACCGACGTAAGCATTCGTCAGCCCCGCACATGCTGCGCACGTGATTGGCCGCAACACGCTGCAAAGCGCCGCCGAGTGCGTCAGCAGCGGGTTCGCGGGTTTGACATCTCCGGCGTCATCTAGGTACACACTCCATAGTTTCAAGGCGCCGTCGTACTCAATCCAAGCATACTTCACGGTGGCAAAATCATCGAGAAGAGTTGTGGTTTGAAGCTTGGCAGTTCTCTTAAAGTTTTCACGCACACCCACGAAACGGCTGGCAGGCTCTCCAAGATCGACGTTTTGATAGGTATCGAAAGTAATTGCTGCACTCCCCACTGAATTTCTGAATGTAGAGTTGTACGTGTATCCAAGATTTCCACCACTTGATCGTCCGAAATAACCCAGCACTGCATTTGAAGTAAGAAGGAAAAATGTGAAACCATCGACGGTCCGTGCATTGCTGCTGGAAATTTTAAAGGAGAACTTCGTCCTGAATGAAGCCTCTTGGCATCCCCCAGTCGCATTGTCTCGTAAAAGTTCGATTGGACTTTGATAGAGTCCGATTCCAGTAAGAATCTTGTTGTCACTTGTTAGTTGCAATCTCCACTGAACGAGCTTTGTTGAATAGCGACGGAGTATTTCACTTGCAGAAAAAAAGCCCGGGTAGGAGAAACTGGCCGGGGTGCTAGTTGCTGAACACCACACAGAGAAACGGTGAAACTTAAATCAACGTGCAGTGCAGGAAGAAGATTGGGTCAGCATATGGTGCCATAGTTTTGCAGAAATAAAAACGACACTTGCAACCAGGCTTAACCACACTGATGTATCGCGAAAGGTTAGCTACCGAGCACAAACTGTCCCAATTCTTTGGAAATTTTGGAAACCTCTCTCTCTCTCTCTCTCTTCGTTCCTTTCTTTCCATTCGATTTTTTCCAATTTTCGCCACTCTCATCTCGCCCTCCATTCCTCTCTCGCCTTCCCTCCCTCCCATCCTCACTCCCTCTGCATAATTGCCAATAGGCCGCGCTTTGAGCAGCCAAGACATCCGCGTGACTACAAACTTTGCATTTGCTTGCAAAGAGCAAGCTCCCTCACATCCGCTTGACAGCAGGCAGGCACACAAAACATGGTGGGTTCAGCAAAGCCAAAGTGAAATCGCACGAATCGAAGTCATGACCGGCATCAAGAAAACTCCCACCGAGGACTTCCTGAATGCATCCATCTGAAACAATCCAAAACATACCTAGAAATGCTCCATAAACCTTTACTTCGCATAAAGTGAAGTCGGGAAAACCCTGGGAGGAGCCACCCAAATGTATTTTCCGACCAGAGAGGAACATCTTTTGACGAAGGGGAAGCCATCGCTTGTGGGGCCGTACACAAAAACATTAGTGGGGTCGCACTCTGTGTTCCCATACATACTGCCATCGTCACCAATCCACACCTGCACTCCATTCAACCGTTCTTGACCAACATCCGTTCTCCCATACAACAAAACAGTGTCCACCACTGCACTATGACGCAGATCCACCTTCCACCAAAAACCATATCCATTGTAGGAAGGAGTAATAATCGCGCATGAATCTTCTCCAGCATTTACTTTCCCATTGCCGTTGAAGCCGTCCACTGACCTATTAGCAGTCCAGTAATCTCCCGACTGATATGCGGGCATATAGAGAGCAAGATTGTCTGCGATCTCCAGTTGGAAGAATCACATACAAAAAAAAAAAAACAAAAGCATATATGAGTTTACATAATGGTGAAACAGAATTGCAAATTTTCATCCACAAAAATATGGTAATGACATTCCTATACTCAAAGAAAAGTATACTCCTCCAAATACACAACCGCTAATCGACAAGAACCATTCAGACTTAAATCTTCATCCGCCTCTTCGATTCTCAATCATCGTCATTGACCGAGCATAAAATCTGGAGCACAACTTAATAAAGATAAACATGACTTCGCCACAACACCGACGAATGTAACCTTTAGATTTCTTCAGGAGTGGGCCAAAAAAAAGTAGATTTCAACTTGCTAAAAAAATGCACCAAAGCAAACGACACAACCGAGGTGCAAGGTTTGAAGGAGAAGGTCGTACAGCCCGGCATGCATAGAACCTCTTTTGGAACAACGCATTTGACCCTCATTGAACACATTGCTACAAATGAAGTCATCTCGTCTTACCTCTCAGAATTCCAGGAGGTGGGCTCGGAGGTGGAGGTGGAGGAGATGGCGGGCTTGGAGGTTGTGGAGGTGCTGGCGGTGGCCTTGGTGGAGGTGGACCAAGTGCTACACAGCCGCACACGAGAAAATAAATATCAAGATGTGGCTCTTTCCCGTTTTAGAAATAAGTTGATCGACAAGACTTTGAATTTAGCAAGGAAGAACTTGCAATAATCTGTAAAACCGCAAAAACGCCCGATACTGTGTGCGACGGACAAAACAAAAGAGAATTTCCACCCCTATCCCCATCGCTAGCAAAATAGAAGGAGAAAAGTCAAATCAATCAATCGTCCTCGGGCTAGATAGCCTTGACGAGTTTCTTTTAATAGTGACCGCATGATCGGATGTCGTCTATCATAATGATGAGTTCGGGATTTGTTTCGCCTGTCACCAACCGCTCTGGCCTACATTCGGTATTTAGATTGCTGTCACGTTCATTCGCCTTCACTTCGATGTTCTTTTGTTCTGTATAGGTCGCATTTGTCCGCGACAACTGCGAGGACGTGGATAGCAAAACACAGCTCTCAAGCCCCTCCCTTCCCCCTCTCCTCTCTCGCCTCCTCCTTGAACTTTCACTCGTTACCTCTCTTGTTGCCTCTCTCTCTCTTTCTACCTCGCACTCCCTCTTATTTTCACCTCTCCAGCCAATCACTCGTCTTGGCCGGGCTATAGGGCCGCGCTCCGCCCAGCCAACACTCATGTTGCTTGAAAAGGACCAACCACTCACACCTCCGTTTCACAACGAGCAGACGCGCAGATAATCAATGGGAGCCCATTACATGCTCAGCGAGGTCAAAGAAAAAAGGGCGCACTGATCTAAGTCATAACCGGCTTCAAGAAAAGATACGCGCAACTAGTTCCTAAATGCATCCGTCGGAAACAATTCAAGACATACCTAGAAGTGTTCCATAAACCTTAACTTCGCATAGACTGAGGGGAGGACGTGGATGGTACACCCAAACGAAACGTCCGACCAGCGAGGAACACTTCTTGACGACCGGGAAGCCATTGTTGAAGTAGTAGTTGTATACGAACACATTGGTGGGGTCGCATTCTGTGTTTCCTTCTCCATTCCACGTCTCATTGTTAGGACCAATCCACGCCGTCACTCCATTGAAGAATTCTCCGGGGACATCTGTTCTCCCATACAACAAAACAGTGTCCACAACTGCACTACGAAGTAGATCCACCTTCCACCAAGTTGGTGGCCCATATGTGCGCGCGCAAGAATATTCTCCATCATTTACTCTGTCAGTGCCGTTGTAGCCGTCCACAGCCCTATCAGCGGTCCAGTTCGAGAACGTGTACAACTGAAATGCGGGCTTATGGAGAGCCAGATTGTCTGCAATCTCCACATGAAAAAAAAAAAAAAAGGGCAGCAAGCAGAAGTATATTAAGAAACATAAATGTGATCTTTCATCCACAAAGACAAGATAGTGACATTCCCATACATAAGAGTGTAACTCATCCAAATACATAAGCCACTACTCGACACTAAATAGTCAGATATCGTCATTGACCGTGCACGAAATCTGGAGCACAATTAATAAGGATAAACTTGACTTCACCAGAACACCGATGAATGTAACCTTTAGATTCCTTCAGGAGTGGGATAAGAAAATTGGGTTTCAACTTGATAAGGAAACGCTCTGACGAAAAAGACACAACCGAGGTGCAAGGTTTGAAGGAGAAGGTCGTACAGCGCGGCATGCATAGAACCTCTTTTGGAACAACGCATTTGACCCTCATTGAACACATTGCTACATTGGAAATCATCTCCTCTTACCTCTCAGAATTCCAGGCGGTGGGCTCGGAGGTGGAGGTGGGCTTGGAGGAGGAGGTGGAGACGGAGGGATTGGAGGTGACGGCGGCGGAGGTGGAGGTGCTGCAAAGCCGCACACGAAGAACTAAGCATCAAGTCGTGGTTCCTATCCGCTTTAGAGAGTAGTTGGTCGATCTGACTTTGAGATGAGCAAGAAAACCCGCAATAAAATGATAAACCACTAAAACAGTACGATCCTGTGTTCGACGGACAAAACGAACGAGAATGTCCATCCCCATCGCTGGCGGAAGTGCTCTGGCCAGAAAAGACCAGAATTTGTTTTTCCTGTCATCAACCGCTCCGCCTTTACATTCTAGGTATTTAGATTTCTCTGCTTTAATCCTCCTTCTCTTCGATGCTCTCCTTGGATGCATAGATTGAGTCTGCCCGCAGCAACTTCAAAGCACGTGCATACAAACACTTCTCACTCTCTCAAACTCGCCCTTCCGCCTCTCCTCTCTAAATCTATCCTTCCCTCCACTCTCTTCTCCTCTTTTCTCTTTCACTTTTTACCTCTCTTGTTGCGCCTCTCCCTCTATCTCTCATTGCCAGGCAACACTCGTCGTGTTGCTCGAAAAGGACCAACCTCTCCCACATCCGTTTCACAACGAGGACGCGCAGATGATCAAGGAAGACGATTCCACATTCAGCGATGAAGAAAAATGCAGAAAATGCAGCAGTCTGAAACAGTCCAAAACATACCTAAAGGGGTCCCATAAACCTTTACTTCGCATAAGTGAAGTCGGATTAAACCCTGGGAGGAGCCACCCAAATGTATTTTCCGACCAGAGAGGAACATCTTTTGACGAGGGGGAAGCCATTGCTTGTGGGGCTGAACACAAAAACATTAGAGGGGTCGCACTCTGTGTTCGCATACATACTGCCACTGTCACCAATCCACACCTGCACTCCATTCAACCGTTCTTGACCAACATCCGTTCTCCCATACAACAAAACAGTGTCCACCACTGCACTATGACGCAGATCCACCATCCACCAAAATCCATATCCATTGTAGGAAGGAGTAATAATCGCGCATGAATCTTCTCCAGCATTTACTTTCCCATTGCCGTTGAAGCCGTCCACTGACCTATTAGCAGTCCAGTAATCTCCCGACTGATATGCGGGCATATAGAGAGCAAGATTGTCTGCGATCTCCAGTTGGAAGAATCACATACAAAAAAAAAACAAAAGCATATATGAGGTTACATTATGGTGAAACAGAAACGGAAATTTTCATCCACAAAAATATGATAATGACATTCCTATACTCAAAGAAAAGTATACTCCTCCAAATACACAACCGCTAATCGACAAGAACCATTCAGACTTAAATCTTCATCCGCCTCTTCGATTCTCAATCATCGTCATTGACCGAGCATGAAATCTGGAGCACACCTTAATAAAGATAAACATGACTTCGCCACAACACCGACGAATGTAACCTTTAGATTTCTTCAGGAGTGGGCCAAAAAAAAGTAGATTTCAACTTGATAAAGAAATGCACCAAAGCAAACGACACAACCGAGGTGCAAGGTTTGAAGGAGAAGGTCGTACAGCGCGGCATGCATAGAACCTCTTTTGGAACAACGCATCTGACCCTCATTGAACACATTGCTACATTGGAAGTCATCTCGTCTTACCTCTCAGAATTCCAGGAGGTGGGCTTGGAGGTGGAGGTGGAGGAGATGGCGGACTTGGAGGTTGTGGAGGTGCTGGCGGTGGCCTTGGTGGAGGTGGACCAAGTGCTGCACAGCCGAACACGAACAACTAAGTACAAAGACGTGGCTCTTTTCCGTATTAGAAATAAGTTGATCGACAAGACTTTGAATTTAGCAAGGAAGAACTTGCAATAATCTTTAAAACCGCAAAAACGCACGATACTGTGTGCGACGGACAAAACAAAAGAGAATTTCCACCCCTATCCCCATCGCTAGCAAAATAGAAGGAGAAAAAACAAATCAATCAATCGTCCTCGGGCTACATAGCCTTGACGAGTTTCTTTTAATAGGTGACCGCATGATCGGATGTCGTCTATCATTATGATGAGTTCGGGATTTGTTTCGCCTGTCACCAACCGCTCTGGCCTACATTCGGTATTTAGATTGCTGTCACGTTCATTCGCCTTCAGTTCGATGTTCTTTTGTTATGTATAGGTCGCATCTGTCCGCAGCAATTGCAAGGACGTGGATAGCAATACACAAGCCCTCCCTTCCCCCTCTCCTCTCTCGCCTCCTCCTTGAACTTCCACTCGTTACCTCTCATGTTGCCTCTTTCCCATTATCTCTCAGTCCCTGTCTTTCACCTCTCCAGCCAATCACTCGTCTTGGCCGGGCTATAGGGCCGCGCTCCGCCCAGCCAACACTCATGTTGCTTGAAAAGGACCAACCACTCACACCTCCGTTTCACAACGAGCAGACGCGCAGATAATCAATGGGAGCCCATTACATGCTCAGCGAGGTCAAAGAAAAAAGGGCGCACTGATCTAAGTCATAACCGGCTTCAAGAAAAGATACGCGCAACTAGTTCCTAAATGCATCCGTCGGAAACAATTCAAGACATACCTAGAAGTGTTCCATAAACCTTAACTTCGCATAGACTGAGGGGAGGACGTGGATGGTACACCCAAACGAAACGTCCGACCAGCGAGGAACACTTCTTGATGAAGGGGAAGCCATCGTCGACGTTAAATATGAACACATTGGTGGGGTCGCATTCTGTGTTTCCTTCTCCATTCCACGTCTCATTGTTAGGACCAATCCACACCGTCACTCTATTGAAGAGTCCTCTGGTGATATCTCCTATCCCATACAACAAAACAGTGTCCACAACTGCACTACGAAGTAGATCCACCTTCCACCAAGTTGGTGGCCCATATGTGCGCGAGAAAGAATATTCTCCATCATTTGCTCTGTCAGTGCCGTTGTAGCCGTCCACAGCCCTATCAGCGGTCCAGTTCGAGAAGGTGTACAACTGAAATGCGGGCTTATGGAGAGCCAGATTGTCTGCAATCTCCACATGAAAAAAAAAAAAAAAAAGGGCAGCAAGCAGAAGTACATTAAGAAACATAAATGTCCACTTTCATCCACAAAGACAAGATAGTGACATTCTCATACATAAGAGTGTAACTCATCCAAATACATAAGCCACTACTCGACACTAAATAGTCAGACATCGTCATTGACCGAGCATGAAATCTGGAGCACAACTTAATAAGGATAACCATGACTTCGCCAGAACAAAGACGAATGGACCCTTCAGATTTCTTCAGGAGTGGGATAAGAACATTAGATTTCAAATTGATAAGGAAACTCCCTGAAGAAAACGACACAACCGAGGTGCAAGGTTTGAAGGAGAAGGTCGTATAGCGCGGCATGCATAGAACCTCCTTTGGAACAACACACCTGACCCTCATTGAATACATTGCTACATTGCTATATTGCATTTCATCTGGTCCTCTTACCTCTCGGTGGAGGGCTTGGAGGTGGGTTTGGAGGAGATGGCGGTGGGTTGGGAGGTGGTGGTGGAATTGGCGGCGGCGGTGGGCTTGGCGGCGGTGGACCAAGTTCTGCACAGCCGCACACGAAGAACTAAGCATCAAGTCGTGGTTCCTATCCGCTTTAGAGAGTAGTTGGTCGATCTGACTTTGAGATGAGCAAGAAAACCCGCAATAAAATGATAAACCACTAAAACAGTACGATCCTGTGTTCGACGGACAAAACGAACGAGAATGTCCATCCCCATCGCTGGCGGAAGTGCTCTGGCCAGAAAAGACCAGAATTTGTTTTTCCTGTCATCAACCGCTCCGCCTTTACATTCTAGGTATTTAGATTTCTCTGCTTTAATCCTCCTTCTCTTCGATGCTCTCCTTGGATGCATAGATTGAGTCTGCCCGCAGCAACTTCAAAGCACGTGCATACAAACACTTCTCACTCTCTCAAACTCGCCCTTCCGCCTCTCCTCTCTAAATCTATCCTTCCCTCCACTCTCTTCTCCTCTTTTCTCTTTCACTTTTTACCTCTCTTGTTGCGCCTCTCCCTCTATCTCTCATTGCCAGGCAACACTCGTCGTGTTGCTCGAAAAGGACCAACCTCTCCCACATCCGTTTCACAACGAGGACGCGCAGATGATCAAGGAAGACGATTCCACATTCAGCGATGAAGAAAAATGCAGAAAATGCAGCAGTCTGAAACAGTCCAAAACATACCTAAAGGGGTCCCATAAACCTTTACTTCGCATAGAGTGAGGAAATTTGTTGTTGGAATGTACACCCAAACGAATCGTCCGACCAGCGAGGCACACCTCTTGACGAACGGAAAGGCCTTGCCAAATTTGTGAAACCGGTAAACGTTAGTGGGGTCGCACTCCGTGTTCCCAATTGCATTCCATGTGTCATTGTAAATTCCGATCCACACCTGCGCTTCATTCAACTGTTCTTGTAGGGAATCTGTTCTCCCATACAACAAAACAGTGTCCACAACTGCAGTACGAACTAAATCCACCTTCCACCACCTTTTATAATATGTGCTCGCGCACGTATCTTCTCCATAATCTGCTCTGCCATTGCCGTTGTAGCCGTCCACAGCCCTATCAGCGGTCCAGTTCAGGAAAGTGTTCTCCTGAAATGCGGGCTTATGGAGAGCCAGATTGTCTGCAATCTCCAGTTG
>CM074822.1:1425045-1438148 GCA_037447605.1 Zygnema circumcarinatum
GTCGTTTTCCCAGCCACGTGTACTTACACCTGGCTGTCCTTTTAGCTTGTACTTTCTCAGTTAGTTTAGTTGTGCTTTTGCGGCTCTGTGCTTACACCTAGCCGCCCTTACTCAGGCTAGTTCCACACTCTTTTGTCGTGTAGCTCTAGCCGCAATGTATATAAAACAGATTAGGACATTGTACTCTTTACCTCTTTTATATTTGCCAAATACAATATTTTCGGATGTAAACCCTTACGAACGGCGCTTCCGACCGTTGCGCCTGCTGCCGCCGCCTCTGCCGCGGCCACGTGGCAGCCTCTCGTCGTTGTCTTTGCGTTTTTCTGTCGCGTGTCTTGCTGCATTGCTCTGTTTTTGTTGCTTGTGCTTCTTTTTGTTTTTTGTTTTTTGTTTTTGGCTGTTTTGCTGCTGTTTTGCTGCGGTTTTTTCTGTTCTAACGTTTCTCGCCTTGTTTTCTGACATTTTCTGCCGTAGCTTGCCTTGCTGTGTTGCGTTTTTCCTTTTCTCTCCCCCTCTGCGTCCCTTCGTCCTTGTGCTTCTTCTTTTTGAGCTGCTCTCGCCTTTTATGCCCTTTCCATCCTTTTTCTGCTTGTTTTCTCCTTCCTTTCCCTTCGCCCATCCCTTCTCCTCCCTGGTCCCTTCCCTTCCCTTCCTTTCCTTATTCCTCCACCTCTGTTCCTTTTATCCCTTCCCTTCCAATCCCCTTCAGCACAGTCACCTTCCTTTTCCTTCTCCCCTTCTCACTTCCCTCCCCTTCCTTCTCCTTCCCTTCCTTCCCTCTTCCCTCCCCGTTTCTCCTCCTCCCCTTTCCTTTCCCTCCTCCCTTCCTTTCCCATCCCCTTCCTTTCCCGTATTCCCCCCTTTCTTCTCCCTTCTCTCTTCTCTTTCCTGTCCCTTCTCTTCCCTCCTCTTCCCTTCCCTTTCCCCCCCGCCTCCCCTCCCTTTCTTTCCCTCCCCTTCCTTTACCCCTTCCCTTCCATCCCCTTCCCTTGTCCTTTCCCCTTTCCCTTCTTTTCCGTACCCTTATTCCTCTCGCCATTCCTTTCCTTTCCTCTCCCTCCCCTTCCCGTCCCTTCCCTTCCCTTCCCTACCCTTCCCTCCCCTTTCTCCTCCCCGCCAACCCGCTTCCCTCCCCTCATCCATTTCCTTCTCCTTCGTCATGCCTCTTCGTCGCTCCTCTCGTTCCCCTTCCCCTTCCCACCCCCTTGCCTTGTCATCTGCTGTTGTTCTTCCCCCTCCTGTCCGTTCTTCCCCTCTTCCTTCTTCCCCTCTTGCTGCTCGCCCCAGGCCTCTCCCCCGGGTTCCTTGTGATCATTGTGGAAATTGTTTTGGTCAGGGTGCGGGTTTGTCCCGGCATATGCGCGCGTGTCCTCTTCGTCCTCCTCCCATCGTCAACCCTTCTTCTACTCCCTCTTCTTCTGTACCCGTCACTGCCACCCCTGGGTCTGCTTTGCATGTCGGGCCTAGCCCGGCTGCTTGGGCGTATGCTCGGTCTTTAGATGTCCTTGGGTCGTTTTTTGTTGGGTCCCGTCGTCCTCGTCTTTACGCTCGTATCCCACGGGCTTTGCACTTTTACATTTTGTGTTACCGTGATGCTTTCGCGTTTGCCTCTTGCTGCGTCTTGCATGTGATCCATCGATGTTCTTTGCATAGCATGTCCTTCTTCTTTTCCCCCTTTGGGTTTTAATTTTACTTACTCCTGCATTGGTGGGGCGGTACATTCATGAGACCACGTCGGCCCGGTGTCTTGGATTTTTGGGTGGGGATTGAGGGCTTTTGCCCGGTAGAAACCGCGTGATGCGCGTGCGTGCCACAATGCGTCGGCCTCCGCCCGCCACTCCGCTTCCGGACGCCACCGATATGCGACATCGTCGAGGCAGTTCGGTCGTAGATGCGAGGGATTGTCTCAGCGTGCTTCGGCTATTGCCGACCCTTCGCCTTTGCCAGGCCAACAAGCGACACTTTGGATCGCGCCCGGTTCTCATCGGATCGTGCCGGATGTCCAGCTTCTAACTCGCCGACGCACGAGCACATGCGACTTCGTTTGTCGCTTGATCGTCGCGAAATTTAAATTCGGAAGTAACCTTTCATCCCCTCATTTGTTTGCGGGGGCCTTGAACATAGTTTATGGTTCTTGCATTGATGTGTTTTCTCCGGACACGGGGATAGTGGGTTTGGTTTGCTTTTTCAGCTTGCTTGTGTAATATCGCAGGGTCGTGTGCCCTCGTCCGTGAGTTATATCCTTACGTCCGCTCGTTTGGTTTGCCCTTGCCAAGCCCGCAGGGGGAGTTCGCCCAATAGCCGTAGGGGAGGTTTTGTATGGCATGGTTGCTTTCGGCTATGTGTTTTGATTACAGGGGCCTTTGAGGGACCATTTTCCCCTTGCTCGGTTTGGTGTGGCGACCCCTGGGGGCTGCAAGGCCGTAGTTCATGGCATTCGTGCGACGTTGGATCTTCACCCTGATTGGGTTGTTTTGCAGGTTGATGTGACTAATGCTTTTAATACGGTGGATCGTCATGAGATTTTTTAGCGAGTTACGAGGCCCGGCGCGATTCGTCCACTTTTTCCTTTTGTCGCACATTTTATTTCGTTCCGGGCCGGCTCTTTTCCTCTTGGCGATGAGTCTGGTGGAGTGGCGACCTTGGGTCTCTTTGACGGGACCGCCAAGGCGATATAAGCGGTCAATTTTGTTGGCTTTAAAAACATTCGATGCGCTTGACCGGTAGCGAGGGCTTTTCAGGCTGCCTTTTTCCATCGGTGGCCGACGATACTCATATCATTGGCCCTGCTGACCAGGTCGTTGCCGCGTTTACTGATTTTACTACTCGATTGGCCGCTATGCGTTTGACGGTAAATTTGTCGAAGTGTTTTGCTTGGTCTCCGGTTGGTATCCCTTCTACCCTTTCGCTCCCTTGTGGTATCGGACTTGTCTTGATGGAATTGGTATTTTGATGCGTGTTTTAGTGGGCACTGATTGCATCTTATGTTGATCGTTTTGTTGATGATGCTTTGGTTGAGGATACGTCTCGGGTCGATGAGCTTCCACATCTTTCGGATCCTCGGTGGCTTTTTCTTTGCTTACTTTCGTTGTTTTGCTGCGTCGGTCGTACCTTTGCGAACTCTCCCTCCTAACCACCTTTCGCGCCAGGTCATTCGCGATCTTTCGATGGCGTTTGTTTTCTGTATGTCGCCGCGCTGGGTCACGGTATTTTTGATCGGCCGGAGGTCGACTGCTGTCACGCAAGCCTCGCTCCCTATTTGCGGCCCGGGCGGTTTAGGACTCATCCCGGCCGATTCGTGGTAAAGCCCTCTCTGCTGCGTTTTGGGTAGTTGAGAACAGCATTTGCTCTGAAATTTTGGCTTGGCGTTTTTATTGTGTACGATGTCCAGTTGCTTGATCTGTTATTAGCTCATGTTGATGATGGTGATCTTCCGTTTGAGGTTGCATTCGCGTGGTACCCATGGTTTTGCTTCACGCTGGTGCTGGGAATTTCGTGTGTGCCCCATTTGTTAAGCTTGCCGTCGAGTGTTCCGCGTGTCGACTCGCTTTGGCCCGGGGTTGTTCTTTGCTTGAGTTTTCTTCCCTTATTGCGGCTCTTCAGCCGATATTCTGCATTCTTTCGGCCTTACCGTTCTTTAATGCGGTCACGGAATTTGGGGCAGCGGATTTGTTTATTACCCGATATTTTGTACCGTTTGACCCCAGGCCGGTTTACGCGGTAGCGACGATCTCGGGCTCCCCCGTCCAGCCATTCTGCGGGGGTTCTCCTCGTTGTGTTTGTGGTGATTCGATTGATGCGCTAAGGCGCCATCTTCTTCATGCTATTACGGGGGGCGGTAATCGTATTTTGCTCATAATGCTGATGCTGGCGCGACAGTTTCGCGTGTGGCTCGCTGAAGCTAACTACCTTTAGCGACGGAGCCGAAAGCTAATTTGGTGTCCCCATCGCCGAATTATTCGTGGCGAAGCGTGGAGTTCGCCTCTGATGGTTTCTATGGATGGTGCCCGCGATTTTGGGGATATTGTGTTGGCGATCAACCGGTGGTATTGTCTCGTGCAGCCCATCATGAAGGCGTGGAAACGCTGTGATGCAAACTTCGCAAGGGCGTGCATATGCTCACCGTGATGCGACGACGAGTTTGTTCCTATAGCTGTGAGATTTTGGCTGCCTCGACACCCGTTTGGATACCTTCCTTACGCCGATTACCGCCCGCCGGCTCGCCGAGATGCGGCCCGGAAGCCCTCCTCCCGTGATCTTGGCTACCTTTGCTCGACAGCGTATTTCCGTCGCCCTTCAGCGTTGCCTCGCTTCTACGCTTCTTCGGCGTGCTGCAGTTGTTGGTGATCGTGTTGGTGGACTTCCGCCGCTCCCTCCTCGCGACATGCCTCATATCGGTGACCTTCGCGGCTGCTTCTAGGGCTGCATTGTTGTGCCTAGGCGTAGTTTTCCGCTCCTAGCTTCGTGTTATTGTGTTTTGGTCCTTTGTGACCAGTCCTTCGTGGTTCCACATTTTGCCTTTGTCCATGTACATTTGATGGCCTCGCCATCGCGAGTTCAATGAAAGTTTCCACCCTTTACCACGTTAATCACACATCTTTTGTGTCAACTCTCTCTGTCCTCACTTGTGATCGTACAATGTCCACTCCGTCTTTTTCAATACTGGAACCCTAAAAAAACCGTCTGCGGCGACGCGCGTCCGGTAAACGCTGTGGGCCACGGCGGACGCTTCAAATTGTGCACGTGGCGATCGCTGATTGGAAAACGGCGTTTCGAGGCAATACCCTAGGTTTGCAGCCCGCCGCAGGCGCCACCTCGGTGAGTGTACGGACGGTACGAACGGTACGAACGAGTACACGCAAGCGCCACGTCGAATTTTGGTTCGCCAGGGAGGATATACGCGGTCCAGACGGACGGACGGGGGGCGGACGACCCGGACGTCCGTCCCGTCCCGGTTCCGTAAAACTACGCGAGAAGCTTCATGTAGCGCGTTCGTTTTGGGCAGCAAAAAAAAGTCCAACGGTATGTATCGAAAAACGATATGGTATCGGCCGATATCGGTGTCGGGCCCTGGGTCAAGGATGGATGGGATGGGCGCCGGATCCGCCGGTGCAGGCTGGCGGGGCGGGGCTAGCTGCAAACAGCATAGCGAATCCTCTGACGGATGGAGCCGATGGATTCGAATGCAGGTGATTTTCAGATAACTACTGGCCCTTTCTTTCTTTGATTATTTTTCTTGCAATTTTATGGGAGTCCCTTTTTTTTTTTTTTTCTTTTTCTTTTTATTAGGGTGACGGGTTGCTGCCAAGACGGATTGCTGCTAAGTGGCTGGCTGAAATTATTGTCTTTCTTAACACATCGATTTTTTTCCGTGGATTTTTTCTTTTTCTTTTTTTCTTTCTTACTGCTTTTTTTTCTGACATTTTTTTTTTCTTTCTCTTTCTGTTTTGTGTATTTAGTGCCACATAATGCCACTGAAATGCAGCGTAGAAGCGGACGAGAGATTCGTATTTCAAATAGAGCAGGAAGAGATAGCGCGGGGCGCGGTAGCGTGGCTAGCGTTTCCCTCCTTGTACATGCAGTAGGAGGAGACTCCATTCCCGGAGAGGAATGGAGGCAGCTGACATCTGCAAAGCATCCACACTCCGGCGACTGAGTCTGGAAATTTCTCTTTTGGGAAATCCGCCTCTTCTTCTGCCACCTTCGCAAGGTACCGTAGACATAATTTCTTCTTTCTTTAGTTTGAAAGATAATGTCAAATTCTTGCCGCCCTTGCAGCCCCTCCCCCGGTCCCCGTCCCCCTCCCCCTTCCCCTCTTCGCCCCCGTCCCTGTACCCGTACCCCTCCCCCTCCCCCTCCCCCTCCTTCTCCTCCTCCCTCTCCCCCTCCACCTCCCCCTTCCCTTCCGCCTCCTCTCTCTCCTTCCACCTTCCCCTCCTCTTTCTTTATTTCTCTCCTCTCTTAGCAGTCAAGTTTTTTTATTTTTCAATAACTGCGGCTTGCTTCCCAGGTCTGGATGTCGCCAATAGGAGAGAGCTCAGGGCGCTCCTTGCAACGGAGTCAAAGCAGCGGGCAACTCTCCTCTGCACTCATTCTGTGGAAGTGGCTGAGGCCCTCGGGTATGAAGTACCACCACCACCACTTTTGATCTATCTATGCATTCACAGAATGTATGTTCAAAAAAAAAATATACTTTAGAGGCCCAGGGTCTACAGCCTGATAGTGATTTCGTGTCACGTCCGCCAACCTATTTCTTCTTTCCTCTGTCCCTGTAGTCACTTTTTCCTCCTTTGTAGTATGCTCATTAGGCCTTTTGGCTCTTGGGGTTTCCTCCCCAAGTTTTGTTCAGGGCTCGTTTTAGTCAACTACTCCTTCAGAAGGCAAGCTGCATGTGTGCCCTGCTCCCCTGTGAGGTAGTTAATGCTTTAGGCTTAGTGGCTACTTCACCGTCGCCCATCCATTACCTGCCCTTGGAAGCAAGGCTTTTCGACTGTGACATTTTCCCCACTAGCTCCCTTCCACTTCCTCCTTTTCCTCACGCTTCTGCCATACAATTGCGCCTGCTGAGCCCGCGTGGGCATCATGCTGAAAGGCGAACTCAAGTGTCAGGGCTCCCCTCCCCTCAGCAGCTCAAGCAGCGTATGGCTCCACTTACACTCTTCTTAACTCAGCGGCTCCTGAAAGGCTGCGGGAGTCCATAACCACTTTGTTTCCAACACCTCTTGACGAAGAGGACAAGGCTCGCAATACTGCTGGCAGCTTAAACTGCAAAAAGTCAACCAAACAGAGAGTAACATTTCAGACTGCTCAGTAAGTCGTTGCCAATGTGATGCCATCAGCATGTAAAGTCTGGGCAAATCCGTGACTCTCCCACCCTGACGCGTTTCAGAAGGCCTCTAGTGTGGAACCCCCATCACACAGAAAGTAGTTCAGATGTCTATCCTTGCAATTATCGGACACCAAACTGTAAATCGTAATATACACCAGATAAGCCACGACTGCCTTTGAAAGCTGTCAGCTAAAGCCACACATCAATGGTGCAACACAACCTCCAAAATGCCTGTTCGATGCAAGAGGGGAAGGTATCCGACTCGATCAAGCCCAAAGCATGCTTTCTCTAAACCATATGCAGCCAACCCAACCGAGAGAGAGGCAGATGAGCTTGCCCATTGAAGCAATGATCTATCAAGATAAAGTCAAGATAAGTCTGAGGCAAAAAAAGCATGCCAGCATCCTTTGCAAAAAAGGAGACAAATGGCGAGATGGATCCACTTCGAGAAGCAAGAACAATCTACTTGTGTTTGATACCGAGAATAGTTGTGGTGTGCAAGCACTTTGAACGGGGGCAAAGCAAACTTGAGTACACGCCCGCAAGCGTCTTGCGTCTTTGCAGCCTCTTGCCCGAAATACCACCCACCTGTCACAATTCAATCGCAATATCCGTGTTTACGTTGTGGATCTAAAGGAGATCCCGTTGATTTAAGAGGGCAAGTTAGGAGAGCCAAGAAGTTATCGCTCGAACTTTCTCCTCCACCCACGGTGCTCGCAGACATGATCTCCAATTCTTCTTACCAAAAGGAAAATGTAAACACAAATTTCCAAAGCAAGACAGAATGCGGAACATGAGACAATGTAAGGAGAAAGCACAAAGCCTAAAACTCCTTAATGAATAGAGAAGATTACAATTCAGGCCCCCATAAGCCTGACTGCCCACTTCCTCTATTCCCCCTCTCAAGCCTACTTCACTCACTACCACCTGGCAGCCTCTTCAACACATGAAGAGTTGGAAGCAGCTCCCTCCTCGGACACCGCCCAGCAACGTATGCAGAGCTTCACAGTCCAAACTGAAAGGGTCGGGATAAGTCTTTGTGGTTTTCTATTATTATTGCTACCTTTGCTTCTCGCTCAATATATAGTATAAGGCGTGACGCGACCCGGTCACGTCACGGCCGCCCTTGCAGAGCCTTCCGGAAGGCACCCTAAAAACCCTAAAAACCCTCTTATGAAAGACAGGATTTTCTATGAGAGCAATGGACGACTTGCTATCAGTGAATAGCGGCAGGGGATCATAGAGGCGCTCACACTCTTCAAAGAAGTTCTGAAGCCACACCGCCTCCTTCGCAGCATGGCACGCCGCCATGTACTCAGCCTCTGTGCTAGAAAGCGCTACTGAGTCCTACAACTTGGAGCTCCATGCAATAGCTCCACCACTGTTCGTGACGGATGTCGATCTCGAATTATCTACATCACCCCCCCAATCAGAGTCCGTGTAGCCAACAAGACCGCTGCTACTCCCCCCCTTAAACTGAAAACCGTAGTGAAGGGTCGCTTTCACATAGCGGAAAATCCGCTTCACAGCCTCCCAATGCTGAGGTCCAGGATTCTCCATAAAGCGGCTAGCCAAGCTCACAGCTTTCGCAATGTCCGGCCTTGTCCCTACCATCAGGTACATCAAGCTACCTATGGCTGATCTGTAAGGTACATTCTTCATAGCCCTTGCCTCCTCCTCAGTCTGCGGCTCCATATCCTTCGAGAGGTGAACTCCGGGATCCATTGGGCTTGAAATGGGTCTGCAGTTCGACATTCGAAATCTGTCCAACACATCTGTGGCATACTTCCTCTGACAGAGGAAAAGACTGCCATCTTTTGCCTTTTGGAGCTGAATGCCCAAAAGGTACTCTGCTTCTCCAAGGTCCGACATCTGGAAGTTCCTCTGCATCAAGTAGAGTGGAAGGACTTGGGGTGTAAGCTATCTATGAATAGGATAGTGCTCATGAGAGAAGGAGAATCTAGCATAAGAGCTTATGTAGATTTCCTAAAGAGCTTTGTATTACACTTGTGGATATTAAGGAGTTTTAGAGCCGAGAGCTTTCTCCTTATTATTGTGTCACTTATCATGAAGTCTTTGATGTGAGATTGTCATGGGAGTGAGTGGAGGCGAACATTGTATGGGCGGTGTGTCGCTCTACACGAAGAGCTCATTGGAGGAGCATGGAGTCAAGGAGCCATGACCATGGAAGAGTTGAAGAAGTGTTCTTGTAGGTGGCACGTTTTAGTTCCGCTGTGCACACCGGGTGAGGGGTGGATGGGAACACATACCGCGGCGGAAGCAGTATGTGACCCAAGGTGTTTCCGCTAGAGTTTTGTAAAGTTTAATTTGGGCATGAGTTCATCCTGGTTGACAAGCCCCTTGCTAGTAACAATTGGTATCAGAGTAGAGATGCAATAAGTAGCAGTATACCATATCAAATAGTTAATATGTCGCTCCACCGCATCCCACGCGCTAGCTCGTGACATGTGATTCTACAGTACATCCCCAACGGTTTCAGACTGCTACAGTGATGCGAGGAAATTCCGTCGACACTCTAATATTCCGCTACATCCAAAATAAATTTCAAGATTCGAGAGAAGAAAAGGCGGAGGCGTACGGAGGACCTCCGAAATTCAAAAACCAAAACGAAAAGGACGCCGCCATGTTTTGCGATTCTGACGGCAAAAAGATGAGTTTTAGGAATTTGAAAGTTTGAAATTGTCAGAAAATGCTCGATGCTGATTGGCTGGGCTCACAAACGACAAAAAGTATATAAGTAGGATATTTAGAAGGTAGAAGTTTCGAATCCCTCATTGAGCCTTCTACAAGCGTTCAGTGAGAGGAGACCACCAGAAAAACCATTGTAATCACTCTTTTTTTATAATCAAAGACAAACCTTTCAACATTCAGTGTCAAAGTTCTGCATGTTATTCTGTGGCACGGCTGAGGGAATGGCACTTGAGTGACGCAAAGGGGACATAGACTTGCAAAAGTGGCAGATTTGTAATGAGTTAAGAATACCGTGCAGACTGACCACAAGCCAAGCTTTCCTCACGTCTATCACCAAGCATTCCACTACAGTTTTCACCTCAGAGTTCAGACAGATTTCAGCATTGAGACAAAGTTTAGAAAATGTATTGATGATGAGATGAGTTTACAAGTGATGAGTAAGGGACACACCACAAGAGGAGCCTGAACCTGCATCGGCAAACCACAAGGAGGACACCGGAAAGGAAAACTGAAAGGGAGACACTGAACTACATCCCTTTGCTATGCTGTTGACTAAGCTAAATATCCTAATCCAACTTTTCTAAACCATTGACTAACTAAAGACTACTTCCTTGCAGAGATCCTTGAAGCTGGAAGGCGAAACCACCTGTCCAAGACTTCCGCTGCGCACTCTGGTGAAGCCAAACAGCATCCGGAATCCACCTGCACGGGCGAGCAAAAACGAAGTCAGAATCGATATCAGTGACAAGCGTGACGTGACACTTTAAACCCGACTTTTCCACCCACATCTAAATTTTGGTATCAGAGCTCTTCGATTTTCCTAACTCTTTGGCCATGATCAGAGGGAAAGGCGATCCGGGACCAGTGCTAATACAAAAGCAAGAGGTCGAACATCAAGAACTACTCACAAGGCACAAGATGCGAGCTCTCATTGACATGCGTTGCAAGAAAGACCGTCTGGAGGATTACACCCTACGGTTTTGCACTCTTGCAGCATCACTAACTAACAGACTTAACCCTGTCCCTTGGCTGCATTGGTACCGCTGGGGCATTCGTGAGGAGCATCCGGAGTTCATTTTTCACTTATGGAAACGTGTGCAGGCATGTGATCTACACTTCTTGATGCATGCAGCACGGAGAACGCAAGAAAGGATTGATTTCGACCTTGAGGAACGCGAAGCAGAATCAGAGATGGCAGGAGTCTTGAAAGCTGAAGAACTGAAGACGCCTCCCATTCAGCTCGACAGACCTGTCCAGAAGGAGAAGCAACAATCAGAAAAACATCACAGCGATGGACAGCAGTACGATAGTGCAGAAAATGACAAACATTGGAAATGGCAATTCAGGAGATGCAATGAAGCAGTTAGAAGTGGAGCCCATCGAGGAGAAGGGAAGTTTAGAATGCCAAGAAATCAGAACAGCAGTTATGGAGAGAGAAGGAAACGAAGAAAATCAGGACAGTGGAGAGCAAGAAATTTCTGCGATGAAACGATGCGATGCAACAGAGGTTTTTGGAGAACGATACGGAGAGAGTGCAGAGCTAGGAGGAGCAGCACAGATTGAAGGGAATATTCTCATTTTGCAGAGGAAAAAGGCATGCACGAAAATTGAAGCAACAAACGATGCAGCAAAAAGGAAGATTTCAGAAACTAAAGCGGCAGGACGCGATGCAACAGAACAGTCGGGGAACCCGCCACCTATGCGACAATCTGTCATGGACGAAGAATCAGGCTTTGGAGTGACGGCTAAGGTACTTCCGAGTCTCCAGTTGGTACATATTACAGAGAAGCAGCAAGGTGTAGGAGGCGATGATCCAGCTGAGGTCGAAGAGAGGGGAGCTGTGAAGAAGAGGATGGAAGAAGTAACTGAAGAGTTCAAGCAAATCATGCAGAATGAAAGTGGACAGCTGTTGTGGAACCAAATAGATGCCAAGTCAAAACGTTCTGAGATGAGAACCTATGGTGCATCAACGCCAACGACATGTGAAAAGAGAACTGGAGACTTGGCGGCTGTGAGCACTCGGCTGGCCGACCCCCTTCAAGAGGAGATACAACACTCAGAACTATCACCATGAAACAAAGGAGCAGCGCGAGTGGAGGACGCGGAGAAGGTAGTACAGACACGGGACGTAGCGGCAGATGATGCAGTGGGACACATGGGTGAGAGTCTCCCAATGGGATGCATACTAAAGGAAGAGCAAGAAGGTGCTGGTGGACAAGACCCAGCTCAGGTTGCTGCAAGAGGAGCGGTGAAGAAGAGAAGGTGAGAAGGAGCACCTCAGAATGAAGAAGGCTTCTCCATCTCCACCGATGTCGAGAAAGTGCAATCCAACGCCTCAAGCCATTCCATGATGCGGCCAAGGACGAAGCGGCCGAAAACAGTGGCTGCAATGACCGACCCCAGATGCCCCAGTCAGTCAGATGGCGAACCTCCAAGTGACAGACACAGCAAATGAAAATGGAAGGAATGGAAAGCGAGAAATCGGCCAAGGGACAATGGCAGCCAAAGGAAAGGCTCACCAAGAAGAAAAAGTGTGGAATGAGGAGCAACATGATGACATCCTTCCCGTCACAGGTACAGACGGTTGGCGAAGATCCATGGCGACCCAACGAGCAGTTCCCAACACTAAAATGAGTATCCCCTCACCAATCCGACAATTCGGTCCGCGGCAACGCACGAACACGATTTACCCCCCCACTAGGCAAGGGAAAATTTACTCACTTACTTACTTACTTTAATTTACTTTGCTTTTACTAATTGAGCACATCACCCAGATCTGAGCCCACCCCATTACTGTGAACTCGAAAACAAGGATCTAACGCATCCGTATGGAATGGAGCCACTAACATGCCTCCCAACATTGTCAAGTTACGGATGGCAGGTGAAATGGACGCATTAAGTACGTAGCCTTCTATATCTCTGCATATAGCAGGTTACCAGTGAAAGCGTCAGAAAATAAGGGATCGGGTAGGAGAAGGAAGCTTATTCTACTGAGCTCTTCTGCTCCGGCGACCCATTTTAGGCCGCTTTCTGAGAAGGCTTCTTCCCGCAGAACCATCAGCCTCGTGCTGCAGTTCAGCAGCTATGGACTCCGTGGTGCCCTTGCCCTCCAAAATAAAAAGCGGTGATCAGTCAGAACGTAGCTCACAGGTAATGAACGCGGCCGAATGGCGATCCATCACATCTGATCCGTTCCCAGGTGCTGCAATCGCCGTTATTCGCACTCCAGGAGGTGAGTTTGAGTTGTGACACGTCATTGAATGCCGCCTTGACAGCGAGAAGAGCATCCCCTGCGCCAAAAAACGCGGGCAGATGCAGGATTGGGATCGAGCTCAGCTTCGAATCTAACAATGGGACAAAAAAGACATTTCTGCCTTTCCCCTTCCATAGGGGCTTCCTTCGGAGAGAACAGATGGTGACTTTTCGTATTTTACGACAGGCAAAGGAAAAGGTTCGAAGTGCGAGTAACTTGCCGCTCCCCAAAAACAGGGCAGGGGCAAGGGCAGGGGCTGGGGCAGGGGCAGGGAAAGGGGCAGGGGCAGGGGCATGCGCAGGGGGAGGG
>CM074822.1:1497666-1503277 GCA_037447605.1 Zygnema circumcarinatum
GCTAATACTGCTACAGCCCTGCTGCTACTGTTGCTACTAAGCAGAGCAGGATGAAAGAGCAGCATTGCTGCTGTTGCTGCTGCTGCCGCTGTTGCTGCTGTTCTGCTGCTACTGCTGCAGCCTCTAGTCGCTTCTATCCCGCTGCTACTGCTACAGCCCTGCTGCTACTCGTTGCTACTGCTGTCGCTTCGTTGTTGCTATTGCTGTTGTTACTGCTGTTGCCGTTGCCGCCGCTGTTGCCACTGCTGCCGCTGCTGCCGCCGCTGGTGCTGTGTTGTTGCTATTGTTGTTCTGTTGCTGCCCTGTTGCTGTCTCTGTTGCTGTTCCTGGGTTGCTGCTTCTTTTCTTGTTGCTATTGCTATTTGTTGTTACTTCCTTGCCGCTGCTGCTGCTATTGCTTTTCTACTACTGCTGCTGTTGCTGCTGTTTATGCTGCCAAGTATTGTTGATGTCAGCTGCCATGCTTTTTGGAGTTGCTTTTTTCTCGCTTGCTTTATGTTGTTACCAAAGCAATTTTTATTATTTTTTGGATGCTGCATTTGGTATTCTGCATTCTGCATTCCTCATTTCAAGCATTCCGCATTCCGCATTTTGCCTCCCTTGCCCATGCCCTAGCCTCCTTTGCTTTTGCCCCTTGCTGTGTTGCCCTTGCCTCTGTCTTCCCTTCCTTTTGCTTGTGCCTCCCGTTCCTTCGCTTATGCCATTGCTACGTATATGAGTGTGTGTTATTCCTCCCCCTCCCCATTAAGTCAAAGTGGCGGATTGGTTACGCAACTGTTGCAAAACAGTAATAAAGGGGTTCAAATCCCCTCTTTGACTTGTAGTGTTTATTCATTCTTCTATTTTTATTTATTTAAAGTTTTTGTGTTTTTGCCTCATATACCAAACATATGTTGTTATTTTTTCTAGTTGTTTTTATTCTATCTATCCATTCTTTATTCTATATATTATTCTATCTGCTTCTGCTGCTGCTATTGCTGTTGCAGCATGCTTTTTTTTTTGCTGCTACATTTTGTATCTGTGATTCCCTATTCGCATTCCGCATTCCTGGGACTAAGATTCCGTGATTCCGCGATTCCAAGATTCCGCATTCCGGCGATTCCGCGATTCTGCCTCCCCTTTGCCTCAGCCCACCGCCCAGTTCCTGGCTCTATGCTTGTGTTGTGTATGAGTGTATGTTATTCCTCCCCTTCCAATTAAGTCGAAGTGGTGGATTGGTTACGCAACTATTGCAAAACAGTAATAAAAGGGTTCAAATTCCCTCTTTGACTTGTAGTGTTTATTCTATTTTTATTTATAGTTTTGTGTTTTTGTTTCATATGTCAAATATTTGTTGTTATTTTTGTTGTCTTTTGCTTTTACCTTTATTTGTTTCAATTGATGAGATTGTATAAATGTTTCTGACCTTCCCAGCATACACAACTACTACTCTTTCTTTGTTATTATAAATACTCATTAACGCTAAATAATTCATACACATATATACATACACACAAACATATATAAAAATAATTTTGTATACAAAATAAAACCATGTCTCATTATAAAAACTTGTGCCATTCATTCTCAATTTAGTAAGTACTGGCGCCATCTAAGACACCCCTGGCCTCCTTCTCTCTCTTTGTGCACACACACTTTTTGAGTTCTCCTGTACTCTACTTTAAGCGATTCTAAATGCAAATAATATCATGTTTTAACATTAATAGATTTTTTACGCTGCTCCAATAATGTGTAATCTTTGTTCTTCTTGAGAATCTTATATTTGTAAGTTTTGTTCTTCTTCTTCATCTTGGATTCGCCTTGCCTCAGTAAACTCTCATTGTTGTTTCTCCCACTCCAGTCTTTGACGTTGCATCTTCACTTGAGATTCCACGCATATTGCTTATTATTTTTAGGTTTATTTGTATATCTCATGGGAGAAGCTTTATTCAATGTTCTAAATTGCGCTACAACAACAACCCAATTCAAAGTTTTGAGGGAGATGGTGAAAAGCAATAAAAACAACTAAAAAAAATATCAACAAATGTTTGGCATATAAAGCAAAAACACAAAAACTTTAAATAAATCAAAATTAGAAGAATATAAAAACACTGCAAGTTGAAGTGGGGATTTGAACCCCTTTATTACTGTTGCAATGTTTTGCAACGGTTGCGTAACCAATTCGCCACTTTGACTTGGGGAGAGGGAGGAATGACATAGAATCATACACACAACAGTAGCATAAGCAAAGGAATGAGGGGCAATGCTGTGCGCAAGGAAGACAAAGGCAAGGGCAACACAACAAGGCAAAGGCAAAGGAGGCTGCAGGTGCAAGTGAGGCAAAATGCGTATTGCAAAAATGCAGCATCAAAAACAAAAATGAATGCTGCAACAGCAAAGCGAGAGCAACAGCCCAGCAGATAGATAAAATATAGAATAAAGAATAGATAGATAGAATAAAATAAATCTAAAAAAAATAACAACAAATATTTGCATATGAAGCAAAAACACAAAGTTTAAATAAATAAAAGAAAAGTGAATAAACACTAAGGTTGAAGAGGGGATTTGAAACTCTGGTTACTGTTTTGCAACAAATATGCGAACTAATTCGCCACTTCAATCCTTAATAGAGAGAGGGAGTGAATGACATACAATCATATACACACAACAGAAGCATAAGCAAAGGAACGAGGGGCACAAGGCAAGGAAGACAGAGGCAAGGGCAACACAACAAGGGGCAAAGGCAAGGGAGGCTGGAGCAGGTGCAAGGGAGGTAGAATGCGGAATGCGGAATGCCGAATGCGGAATGGGGAATGCGGAATGCGGAATGCCGAATGCGGAATGGGGAATGCGGAATTCAGAATGCGAAATGCAGCAGCCAAAAAAAAAAATGAATGCTGTAGCAGTAGCAGCAAGAGCAGCAACCGCAACAGCAGCAGCAGCAGGAGGAGGAGCAGGAGTAGGAGTAGGAGCAGCAGCACAGCAACAGCAGCAGCAGCAGAAAAAGAAGCAGAAGCAATAGGAGCAACAACAGTAGAAAAAGCAGCAGCAAAAAAAACAGAAGCAATAAGAGCAACAGCAGAAGCAATAAGAGCAACAGCAGAAGCAGAAGCAGCAGCACAGCAACAGCAGCAGCAGCAGAAAAAGAAGCAGAAGCAATAGGAGCAACAACAGTAGAAAAAGCAGCAGCAAAAAAAACAGAAGCAATAAGAGCAACAGCAGAAGCAATAAGAGCAACAGCAGAAGCAGAAGCAGCAGCAGCAGCACCAACAGCAACAACAACAGCAATAGTAGCAGCAGCACCACCACCAACAGCAACAACAACAGCAGTAGTAGCAGCAGCAGCAGAAAAAGAAGAAGAAGCAGCAGCAGTAGCAACAGCAGAAGCAGCAGCAGTAACAACAGCAGAAGCAGAAGCAGCAGCAGCAGCCAGTACCAGCAGCAAGAGCAGCAGCAGCACAGCAATAGCAACAGCAGCAGAAAAAGAAGCAGCAAAAAAAAAACCAGCAGCAGCAGCAGCAGAAAGAGCAGCAAGGGAGACAAGGAAGGCATGGGCCAGGGCGAGGGAGGCAGGGGCAGGTGCAAGGGCAAGGACTCACCGCTGCTCAACTCCGCCGTCGTCACTTCGCGTCCTCGCTGACCACTCTCCCGTGGTGCTTATGAGGTCCGTGAGGACGTGCTTGCCGCAAGGTGGGTGTTGTTGGTGGGGGAAAGAGAAACCCTAAAGCTGTGCCAGCCCTGAAACGCTGCTCTGCGCGGCGGCGGGTCGCGGCGTCCGGGCGGCGGCGGTGAGGCGCTCGCACGTGCGTGACGCGCATGGCGACAAGGCGGGGCACGATTCCTGATCGGCGGAAAGCTGGAATTTCGAAACGGGGGGCCTCTGGAGGCCCCCCGTTTCGGAGCGCGGAATTCTGAAATTTGGGGGCATTTTTGTAACCTATTCCGCCGTACGGACGTGACAGACAGGTTCGGGGGGAGCCGTGGTTTCCGACCCGAATTCGGAAATCGAAATCAATACCTTTCCGCGGTCGAAATCTTGCAATTCCGCGGGCGATGGTCAAGGTCTGACTCCCCCTAATTTTGGTATGGTACGACCGCACGACCGTATGAGTACGGTCGTAAGACCGTTAATTGTTCAAAGCGAGTGGGTATAATATATGTAATAAAGTGTTTTACTTTGTCATATATTACTAATTTTAAACCCGTTGTAAATTATATAATATATTCGGAATTTATAACGCGGGCCATCCCTACACTAGGGGGTGTCAGACTTAACAAAATCTTACGAAAAGCGTTACGAAAAAAAAGGTTACGAAAGTACTCCGCCGCAGGAGGATCGCTATTATACTGGAGTACTCGTTCTGATGTCAAACTTACGAACACGCGTACTGAAATTTTTTAAGTCTGACACCCCCTACTAGACGCGCGCGCTTCGTACATTCAAATCACCATCCGTACATCCGACGAAAAAAGGTCTGTATCTATTCTGAAAAGTATGAAACAGATTTTTTCGCAAAAAAAATCGGAGAATGATACAGCGGCCCCACTTTTTGGATATCGGCGCCCCCCTTTTGGGAAAAAAAGTACTTTTTTTTTGGCTAATCAGCCCCCCCCCCCTTGGAACTTTCGGGAGGAGAGATCTTGTAGACAATCGGACCCCGCGCCTCGCGCGCAGGATCCGACCGTGCACCGACGTACGGCGCCGCGCATCGCGGCGTGGCCCGCGAGATGCGGCGAGCCTACGGAAAAGTTGTCCTCACTTGACCCGTTTGGGTCAGAGGTTGCCACGTGGCAGTCTGCCATTGGAAAGCCCTGATACCGGTCCCCCATACCGATACAGTGGACCCCCATAATATTTTCCACCTTGTACAGTGCGTCCCCAAGAAATTCGCCCCGATTTTGCCGAAACCACCTTTTTGTACGGTAACTCAATGTTAACGTATTAGGGGTGTTGACATAACCTGACCTATTCTCCAATACAAAATCTGTTAATCGAAACGGGTTTCAAACATGGGTCACGCTTTTACGCTGTACGGTATGTACGAATAAAATCTCTAGGTAGTACGGTATACGTACGGCACCAATAGGAGCTCGTGTATCTAAATCACTGTACGATACGATACGATACGTACGAACAGACATGAACTCTAACATAATACCGCTCGCCTATTGGTAACACGGACCTTATATTTGCAAATTACAATATTTTCGCCCAGTATTTGCCGAGACCATGGCGAAAATATTATGGGGGTCCACTGTATCGGCATGGGGGACCGGTATCAGGGCTGTCCAATGGCAGACTGCCACGTGTTCTCTACCCCAAAAGGATCAGGTGAGGACAACGTTTCTGTAGGATCGCCGCATCTCGCGGGCCACGCCGCGATGCGCGGCGCCGTACGTCGGTGCACGGTCGGATCCTGCGCGCGAGGCGCGGGGTCCGATTGTCTACAAGATCTCTCCTCCCGAAAGATCCAAGGGGGGGGTGATTAGCCAAAAAAAAAAGTACAGTTTTTCCCAAAAGGGGGCGCCGATTTCCAAAAAGTGGGGCCGCTGTATCATCCTTTGTAGAAGCTGCCCGAAGAAAAAGTACACTACATTCAGAACAAGGACACTGTAAATAGTCGTCTCCAAA